>SRMA01025032.1:0-184468 GCA_007224835.1 Danionella cerebrum | reverse complement strand
AGTACGTGATTCACACGGGACAGGTGAAGTCTGTTATTCAGCTCACAATTATGTACGCCCCATTGATGCACTTATAATACAAGATATGAACCTGTCCTGCAGCATTGAGCCCTGCAGAGTTTGAAAAACTAGTTTGGTCACAAGGAAGTTAAATAAATCCATCAAAGACCGGAATAACTAATTCATGTGATTGAAGTCACATTGTCTTTGGTGAAAATTGATCTGGCAACCGAATTTGTTTTAGCACACATATCATTAAGAGGTGTGAACAATTAACTAGTGATAAACTTTACAGGAGAAGATATGCAAAATGATTTCATTGTTTATGGCAAGGACTTGCAGCTTAATTTACTGTAATCTGAGATAATTTAATTTTATCTGATGGCAAAATGAAATGATACAATATGCGTGCACATCTGCTGTGAATCAAGCGTAAATACTGTAGAACAGCTTTTCTGCTCAGTGGGCTTGATACAGTTAGTTACTTTTGTGATGGTCTCCCTCTCTTTCAGGCAAATAAACTGCGCACCAAGACTTTAAAGAACACGTTGAATCCAGTCTGGAACGAGACGCTCATGTATCACGGAATCACGGCTGCTGACATGACCACCAAAACCCTCAGGTACTCCATCACCTCCATTTCCCATGAACCTCACCATGATATTTTTGGCTCTGCTTGCACTTACAAAATTCTCCTAAGAACATATGGTTTTGCTCCCTTGAGTTTCTCCGCCGGCTTTATTAATGGCTTTGAGAAGGTGTGTGTTTTATTACATGAGGACATTCCCAACATATACATACAGCGGAGAGCTGGACTGATCTTTCCTTTAACTATTTAAAGTACAATATTATTTAATCTTTTTATTGTGTGGTAATGAAACAATATGCACAATACTGTTACTTTGGGATGCATCTATATCATATACTTAATTACAGATCCACATAAAGACTTTTAGCTGTTCTAACATGTGTATAAAGTTGGAAGATTCCTTAAGCAGTGTTAATGTAACACTGTGAGTAGAATCGCACCCCAGTCAGTGTCAAAAACGAATGGGATGTTATTTCAACTCACATATAGTGTTACATTTATCCTTGGGACCACACTTTCATAGTTACACAATTGTAAATTACAGTACATTTTCTTCCACTGACTTTGAATGCTAAATATCTTGGGACGATCTAGTAAAATTCTCCTGAAAGATTCTCCTAATAGGTTCTCTCAAAGTGGGTAATTTAGTGAAAAAAATATTCTTTCTTTTTCATTTTTACTCCTGTACAAATTCTCATACACTGTCACTTTTATAGATATAAATATTGACCAAACCCTTTTATAGATAAATATTGACCACTTTTTTTTTTGCCTTTTTAAAAAAGTGCTCTAAATCACTCATACCGGTCTAAGTGCAGCATGAGTCTGATTCCCATACAATGGTCTGGAAAAACACTGAGCTTTTGAATTCTAAATGTCTCATGATGATCCAGTCTAAATCTCTGGTTAATTCTCTCAAATAAACCAAATTTTTTTGGGAGCCTTTTTTTCATATTTACTCCCATACAAATTCCCAGACAGCATCAAAGTGGCGGTGAAAGTTAACAAACAGCCAAAACCCAGGCAGATAAACTCTCTTTCAATGTCTTATATCTATTGGCTCAGTCAGGGCTAGTCTATTAGCTCATGCCCCAATAGACAAGTTTGCATATATAAATATATATGATTTATTTAATACATTTAACTATATTAATATCATTATATATTTATGATCGACAAGTCTCTTTCACGTTTAGATCCTGGAGTAGTAAGGTGGTGCCCCAGTGCGGTCTGTTGAACGGCTGCTGCTGGTAGTGGTCTACAACAAAAATTACTTCAGGACTAAAATGTTCAATGTTATCACTTGTTTTGCGATATTAGACTTGAAAAAACTAATTGACTCGTTTGTTTTTGATGCGTAATAATGACACAGAGTGTGCAGAAGTCTGAATTTATGTTGATGAACATCTGAATGATCTGTGTTTTAATTATACCTAGTAATATTTCTGGAATGTTTACATTTTAATATTATGTTTTATGTAAACCACATTTAAAATGTTCAGTTTTAGGGAAAATGCTTTTATTTTTGTGTTTCCTGAGGGGATCAGCTCAATCGTATTGCCCTGACTAAATACAGTATGTAGGTTTTCAAAGAGCTTATACTGCTGTCACTTACACAAAACATCCTTATGTAATAATTCAATGTGAACTGATATGTAAGCTCAAAGGACACAGATAGGGGTATTTCCTTTACAAATGTACTAGAACCCCTTCTGTAACACAGCTGGAAAACAAACCTAGCGGGAGCTCTGGTGAGATGCAGAGCGAGGGAGATATGAAAGGAAGAAGCCTCTTGCCTCGCTTGCTCCACTTTAGAGGTGAGACCGTGAAAAATGTGAGTTTCATGCTGTAAGGCTTTTTAACTCAACCCTGGCTTACCTCAGTGCTGCAGACAGAACTTCAAAACAGAGATTTTTGACTGTTACAATGTGGTGCCGGATGAATCACTTAACACACGCTTCATGGGAAACAGCAATTAGATGCTTCCACTCCGCCACAAGCTTGTTTCTTGTGGTGAACATGGGTTCTCGCCACTTTGCATTCCCAAAAGGATGAGTTTGATTTGATAATTCCTTCCGCTCGGCTACACTCTGTGAGCATCCTCCCGGAGAGCAGGTTGTTTGAGCCCAGGGTATAGATGGAGTGTGTCACTACGGGCAGCGTCAGCACCTTGTCACAGTGTGTGTTCCTGGCCTGACGCTTGCTCTGACAGCTTCAGCTCTGGAATGCGTGAGTTTTTTTTCACACAGAAAATCCCAGGATCTTTTAATGCAGCATTTGGACCGTCTCATCCAGAACGACCCATTCGGTCATGTGAATGTCATTTCTCATTTCTGCTGACAGGGAACATTTGCTCAAGAATGGTGCATATTAATAGTGCCATTGTGCTATTATCGAAGGACACGGCGAGCTATTGTGGGAGTTGTCATCATGACAAATGTCACCAAAGCGCACAGGTTTTGAGGCCATTTTTATAAAACATGCCATACTCTCCGCATTCACCAGATATTACAAATGATAAGTATTTATTATCGATTACGATTACGTTCTTTCTTTCAGACCATTGTTGAAATATTTTAGACAATTAGACCATGAATAACGAGGCATTTCTGATGACGCCTTAAAATAGGTCATAACCTGTAATCTCATGGGGATAAGTTTAATTTATAAGACTCTGAAAGCAAGAATTAACAGAAAATGCAGCTTTATTTAGCTTAACTATTTGACATGCTATTAGTTAACACAGCTGCATTGAGAACAAAGATCGAGATGAGGAAAAAAGAGGTCTTCCTGTGTCTTCCCCAGCTTGTGTCAACCTTATTCAAGCACCTTGTAACTTCCTGTTGTTATGTAACTTCCTGTTTTATCTCAGACAATCGGATTCTAAGGTTTTTTTTCTATTACACCATGGCGCGTGCATCTATTTTGATTTCATACAGTAAACGTCTGAAGCTCATTACAGACAATCCTGCACTGGGTTCAGTGTGCTTTGACAGTTTTTAATAGAATGATGGCTGTAGTCAGTAGAAGTAGCAGGGGAAGTCAGTAAAACATTGCACAAGCAATGTGAAGATCACAGGTTGGGAGTGCAATCTGGATCAATGCGATGTTGAAAGACCTTCAGATTTGTTTGGTTAGTCTCTCTATGCAGGCAGATCAGACACCTTTGCTCTTTCAAGTACAGTAACGCCACACTTATTGAACCAGCTTTTAGAATTATATGCAATGTGAGTTGTAGACTTTATAAAACATAGTAGACTGACCCCAGTAGGTGAACCATCAGGCCACTTCACCCTTCACTCTTTCTCTCCTCCTCCAGACTCTAAAACTGTCTCTAAGAAAACTAATGTACTTTAATTTGTCCAGAGGACTTTGGAAAAGTGAGCAACCATTCAAATATTTGCTCATTTGCCGTGAAATACCATTTTGTTTCCTGAACATTTTGGCTGCATGTTCATCATGTTGAAACATTTGTACCGCAAAAAAAGACGAATGCAAGATGACCAGCCTGATGGGGCTGTTACAATTCCACCCCCGGGGTAATTAAAAAAAAGAACTATTTCAACTAATCTGAATTATTTCTATTTTATATCTAAAATGTACATTTGCTTCAAAATGAGTGACCAAAAAACTCACACATGTGACCTCTCCAATGTGGCAGTTCAAGCTGTATCCTCATATTCCTGCCAGCTGAACTTTTTATCGGAGCAGAATCCAGACAGGAGCTTCTGCTTTCACCTTCCCATATGGAGTTTTTATGTACTGTACTGTGCAGTTAATAGATCAGCTCCGGTGGTATAGGGGGTGGCGAGCATGGCACATATACACAGATACATGGGGTGGCCCAGGTTATTTCCCAGCTTTGCACTATTGCTTCCTGTTTATCTCACATGACAAGATATGAGGATACGATGAAGATTTTTTTACAGTTACAGATGTGCTTACACCATATGCTCCTTGTTTTTTCTCTAACTTTCAATCCTTCATGAGGCAGAACCGATTGAAAAGTGAGTTAACAAAGGGGATTCTTTGCTACTAGGTTTCAGGAGAATCCGGGGGAGCTTCTGTCCAAAATGTCTCTGTTTATATCTGAGCATGACTCACTGGTTCTGACGGAACCGAGTAGCACTGGTTTTTCAAAGTCCTGCTTGTAGGTGAGGTGACTTCAGAATCTCAACCTCACGAGAAATAAATAGCACAGACCAGAAGAGGTAACAGGAAATGGAGTGCTCCTTTTATCCTCCTCCAAATGTGTGCATCTGCATCTGCACGCATGTGTTTGCAAGGTACACTCTTGACTGCAATGAATGACTAATCGAGCTTGAGAAGGATGCAACAAGATCCTGATGTCAGTGTCATCTGCTTACGTACGGGCTCTCACTCTCTCACCCACATTAACACTTCGGTCCTTCTATCTTCTTCATTTTCCTATTTGTCCCCTCATCCATGTCACTCTTTCCTCCGTTTTCTTTTCCACTCTCTCTCTGTCGCTGACGCAAAACCCATCTGTCTTGTTTTTTTTTCCATTCTAGCCTTGTTTCCATTCCTTAATTGCACACATTCTCAGTGCCAATACCAGTTGTTGACTGAAAATTGATTTTAATGGTTTCAATTACAAAGGTGAGGAAAAATGATGAACTCGTTGTCTTCAAAGAAAGGAAGCTGTAAGTAAATGTCACGGCTACAATATGCACAACATGAGCTGTAGTTGCAAATGAAATGAAGTAATGGCATCTTGTCTTCTCTAGAGGAGTTAAAAGATAAGACGCTGTTAAAAATGTTGGTGTTAAATCAGATGTGAATGAAATTTATGCTTCAGTTCAGTGAGTCAGATGTTAATTCAGCAAGCAATCTGGCAGATTCAGTGAATGATTCGTTTCAGTGATTCTCAAGATAATTCTGAACTTGATGAAGTTTCAGTTCACTAATCAAATTAAATGCATCAATATAGACTTTTATTTATTTTTTTTTTTTGGTATTTGAATCAAGCGAATCTTATTCCAGTATGGATTTGCTAATTGGTTCAATAAGAAAGTGAAGTCCACAACGTCACCCATAGGTTTAAGGTTTTGAAACTAAAAGTAGGCATTGTCAGCTGTAAGCTCAAATCTGTTCGTTAAAAATGGGAAACGAGAGGGGCCACTTCCCTGGAATGGCCATAATCTATTTATGCCTAATCAAATAATGCCTAATCAAATAATATAATCATAAAAAACTAAATAAATGTAGTACATTTAACCTAGACTAAACTTGATATTGGCTGTATTTTCCTATTTTTTATTTTTTTACCAAAACCCCAGCTATGTTTACTATTCATAATTGTTTACATTTGGGTTTTGGGGACGGATAATGAAAATTTTCTGCACTTTTATCCCAAAAAGTTTGATTCTAACAGATTCACAACGTTTGAGTTGACCATCAGAAAGGCGGATTTTTAAATGTTCTTTATATAAATTATACTTTTTGAGTATTTGTTGACTGAAAATATGTTTAGGCAACCGGTTTCCACGAAAGTTTTGAGTACGTATTTAGTTTAAAGTGTGATAAAAAGATGCACTGAAATAATTTACTGGTAGTGTTTACATCTGTGTTGTTACATTTTAATTTGATTTCTACTCACACTGTTTTTAATAAGCCATAAAATCCCGGCAGGATGCAGTAAAAGACTTAAATCTTACTATTTAATTTGGTAGTATGTTTTCTTGATTTTGACATATTTGGGTGCTTTCTAATTCCTCAACAGCAATTACAGTTGTACACATCCTGTTCTACACGTTCCTTAAAATATATAACCAAATAATTTTTTTTATTTTTAATTTTTGACCATTTACATTTATGTATTTGGCAGACGCTTTTATCCAAAGCAACTTACAGTTCTTGTCTGTTAGAAGGTTGGAATAATCATAAGACATACACATAGAACATACACTTGTACCACATTCACATCTGATTGTATGTGGAACAGTTGTTTAGTAGCTCTCTGGACCAGAGCATCTCACTTTAACCCCCCTGGCCATGTTAAGATACTGATTTAGCTAGTTTATCTAGAAGTACCTTTAATGCTGCTTACTGACAG
Organism: Danionella cerebrum; assembly: GCA_007224835.1. NCBI lineage: Eukaryota > Metazoa > Chordata > Actinopteri > Cypriniformes > Danionidae > Danionella > Danionella cerebrum. The sequence continues at coordinate 177,803 of SRMA01025032.1, read as the reverse complement.
CATTAGCTACAGTGAAGATGGAGCATTATATTGCATCACTACTGGATGAGGTCCAGAACTGGTGCAGATCTCACATCGTCACTGGCTCCAATTGAGCTGGAAAATTAGCTGTGGCTTTATTGTTCCATCAACTGTTATTTGTCAAAAGGACTTTTATTTTCTCAGGTAATGCCTCCTTTAACCATCATTTTTATTACAGGAAAGGCCTTTGTAAATCAATATCAAATCGACTGTGTTTTAATCTTATCAATCTTTTATATTCCTTTGTACTCATTAAATGGTGGCAAATTGGATTCCGTTGATTTGAGCATCTGAGTGTCGGCTCCTCGGTTTCCTCGATGTTGTTGCAGAGATATGAGAGGCTCCTCTAACTGTGTGTTACTCTCTATCGCAGGCTCTGTGTGTGTGATATGGATCGTTTAGGACGGAATGAGTTCATTGGTGAAGTCAGGGTGGCCCTCAAGAAACTCAAGGAAGGAGAGAATAAGAAATACAACATGGGGCTTGAGAGGATTGCGCAGGTGTGTATATGTGAGTCACGGTGGCTATTGTGAGCTTATGTCCAGTGGAATTTGTACTATGCATAATTTAGTGTTTGGGTTTTTGCTGTTTTATTAATAACCTTTCTATTGTCTGGCAGACCCGGGAGGGAAACAGCCAAGCTGCGGATCCTGCAGCTCCTGTTGCAGAGGAGGAGGTAAAGATCCAATTTTTTTCTATTAAAAAAAATCACATTTACACCAAAGCGCCACTGGGAGAAACAGCTTACACATGTTCACACAGCAGGTCCTTTGTTCAACTGAGATTTATTTTTTGGCTATATCAGATTTTACGAGCAGCTGTTTTGGTGTAAAAGAATAGCAGTAAGCAAATGAATACAAAACATTTTTCTTGTTATTTACTGCAATCTTGAGTCTGATTTCCAATGTGTGTATTGGCCTGTGATGGACTGGTGACCTGTTTAATGTGTACCCCCTCTTTTCACCCAAAGTGCACTGGAGAACCAGCCGAACCCATTCAAAAGAAGTGGATAAAAAATTAATTAATTAATTAAGTTGAGAGTGATTTTTGTTCACAGTGTAACAATTTTGCAATTTTTATACTAGCAATCATCGTACTGGATAAATATACATATGAATATCCAAGTACAAATGTGTCCTCCAAGGTCCAAATCAGGTCCTTTAAATGGCTAAATGTAAACAAATATATTACTTGGTATGAAGTTACTTGGCTGGTAGAATGAAGCCAAACCAAGTTTATTGGCGGGACCATGTGATTGACGGCTTTCTGGCATTACGGCGAGAGAAAGAGCAGAGAATTTGTTCTCAAATTCTTGTTTATGTTTACAAAATAAATTGTCTATAACAGACTGCGTGTGAGAGGGGCGTGTGTGAGCCAGACTCGAGGCGGAGTTCTGAAACCATGATGGTTCCGTCCTCATCAGGAAGTTGTGTTAGCGCATCTGCACCCATCAATGGTAGCTTCCAGTCCAGTTCTGGAAAAGCCTCATATTAGCCCAGTGGCGGTAGGCAGTGTCACTTCGTCCAGATTTTTTTACAGTCTATGGTATAGTATAATATCAGTTAGAATTATCAAGGAAAGCCTAAAAACAAGCAGTTTGCTTTCAGTGATTATGCTGCCCGTAGTTCAATCAGCTTCTAGAAGAGATCGTAGATTTTAAAACAATAGCTACCCTTATATTCAAACTACAAACACATTTTTTTTCTTTGAATATCGTAAAGTCTGTTCAATGCAGTTAATGTATAAAACTTTTGTGTAAATCAAATTTGCAATTCAAGTTTGATTTCTGGTTTAATTATAGCATTGATTTGCCTATTCCCACTGGATTGAGCATTTCTCAAACTTTAATTCATGAGATGGGTGGGGCTTAGCAATTGGTCTATTTAACTTTTGGTTTCATATTACGTTTTTGTGTTTTTTTTTTTTTTTTTTGCACTTGAATAAGTTTATCACAAGTCAACAGAGTACAAATCCAAGTCACATTAAATCTGATTTAATTCAGATTAAAATGGTAAATCACCAAATTCAGATTTTAAAAACCAGAACATCTTCCATACACTGTTGAGTTCACACAGTTCATGCCAGCACTCTGAATGTGGCCAAAGATGAAGCTCTCATGGTATTTTTATTTATTAAGAGCCCACTTCTATTCGTTCACAGTTTGACCTTTATTAGTTTTCAATAACATGTATATTTTTCGGTCATTGGTGCCTAAGGTGGTCTTTAGCCCCTCAGCGTCTCTCTGACATGTTTAGCTTAATGTCTTATTGATTGTGTTAATATTGATTAATGCAAGCGAGCTGACTACAAATGACTTCTGTGTTTCTCAAGCGCGGCCGTATCCTGGTCTCTCTGATGTACGTCGCAGAGAAGAGTTCTTTGGTTGTGGGCATTATTCGCTGTGCTCACCTGGCCGCCATGGACTCAAATGGCTACTCGGACCCCTTTGTTAAAATGTGAGTTATTTTACTTTTTTGAGAAAATTCTCACAAAAAAACAAGAACATAAATGTGTTTACCCCTTTAAAAAGTACAAGTGTAATCAGTAGCCTACTGCACAATAGAATTAATTTCCAATCATTTCACAAAGCTGACTTTTTTTGTACATTTATTTAACTCCTTAACAAGAAACGAAGGTTAATAATCGAACTTGTATCACAAAATTTTCAGTGGAAGCAAAAATACTTTGGTATAAGCATCCTGGTTTTTAAGGTCAGCACCAAGTCTTCTAGGCATGGGATGAACAAGTGGGCAACATATTGAGTCACGGCAGCATCTTCTGCTTCAGTAACATTCAAATACCATCAATAAAACACAGCACTCATGCAGCCCCACACAAGGACACTGCCACCACCATGTTTCACTGTGGGCACCATGCATTTTTCTTTGAAATCCTCGCCACACCGTTTTAAAACCATTAGTTCCAAGAACAATGATCTTTGTCTCATCACTTCAGAGTTTAGTCCCAATAGTCTTCATCTTTTTCAGCATGGGCCCTACATATACCCATGCATGCCATTCTTCTCACAGGAAATGGAACTCCAGTTTGGCTTTCGACTGCTTTAGTTTACTGCAGTACACTTTCATGGTGATTTTCTTCTATCCATCTGTTTCTGTCGAGATTTAAACTTCTGTGGACGGCCTGGAAGTCTCTAAGATGGTTGCACTTCCATCTTTCCTAAATTTCTTCTCATTTTTGCTTTAGTATTTTGACTTATATGTAAAGCTTTGCTGATTTTCTTGTTGCCTTCAACTTTTTGTGACAGAATTTAGTTTCTAAGGTTTTGTAACATTTCTCTTCCATGGGGAGTAATGACAGAATGAAATGAGAAGTTTTTTTTTTTCTATGTTAAATAATGAACTTTTCTAGTCACCTGTCTGCTGGAGAGTCATTAAACTGATTTGTGGCTGGATGTCTGTTCATTAGAATGTTGTAGTCTTAAGTGTGTCTTTTGAATATAATTGGGGTGTACTCATTTTTACAACTTAATTGTGGCAGTATTTTGTAGTTTAGTGTCTCTTTCTGCAGGTTGTACTCATTTATGCTAAACTGCATTTAATTCCTACCACACAGCTATTCTTCAAGCTAAATCTTCCAGTATAAACATGTTTTTTTGCCAAGCCCTATTTTTCTCCCACTTCAAGACCTGCGTAAAATGTGAGCCAAACTAAACGAAACACCTCAAACAAACTGCTTTCCAGCTTTGTGTGCAAACATGCATCAGATAACTTTGTATAGTTTCACTTTCTTCAGGGGCTCAAGATCAAAATTGTGGGCTTTGTACAATAAGTCAAGCCTGCACCCCTGCGCGAGCAAAGCCAGTGTAATCACTTCCTCAAATAGAGTTAAAGCAAATTAGCAGACAAGTACAATCCCCACGGGTCCTGTAGTGAGTCAACAGAAGCATGACGATTCTTTTCACAGCTTTTATTTCATTTTCACATTTATTGCAAGCTATTACAAGCGCAGTTCTGCGTCATTTACACTTGAATCATCTTGTAACACAAACCAAAACTGTGTTCTAACTCAATTCACGGCCCTCAACCTCCTTGTTAGCATCATGGATTTCATTTCAAGGTGATTTATTTTTCACATACCTCCATTTGATAGTAATTTATCCCCCTGTGGTGTCCCCTGAAAAGTCCACCCACTCAATACAATTTTATTTAGAATCACGTAGAATTAATGGGCCACTGGGAAGGATGCAATGAGCCAAAGAGAAAGTAGAAAGTCCAAAAGCAGTTTTTTTTTTTAAATCTCTCCCATCACAGCAGTGTTCTTTTATCATTTGCCATACCTCTCTCTCGCCTATCACGGCTGATAAAGCATGCAAAAATCTTGGACCTCTCTCTTCCCATCAGTGGGATCCTGTTCATTGTTTTCTTGGATGTATTTTGATGTGTTGTGTGATGGAGGAGAGCTTTTTTTCTCCATCTGTGCCGTGGAGATAGGATTTCCTTGTTTATCATTCCAGTTACAGGCTCTGATGAGCAATGGAAATCTATTGTTGGATGCTTTTATTCATCGCTATACACTGCTGGGAGTGTCTGTGTTTGAGGACGAGAGAGAGATGAGTGCTTTGGGCTTGTTTAGGCGTAGACTTGTCAATTTATTTCAAGATAATGTGCCAATATTTGAGTGTTTCTCCCGATCTGTTGGACGGCAATGCAGAGGTTTGATGAATCCTGGATTGTTTGCACACTGCAACCGCTGGACCAGATATTATTTGTCTTTAAGTCCGCCGAGGTTCCCTCTTTGAAGACCTGAATTCAACCACAAGTCATTGAGGCAGTAAACACATTTTATCAGAACGGATTTTCTGCATCAGTCGCTCTTCTCTCTTTAATTGTAATAATTTAATGGGTTGCTGTGTGAATAATATGACATAATTGGAATGCATTGCGATTAATGGCCCAGAAACACCAGTATGTAGGTAATTAGTTTTACATTAACTCTTAAATAAGACTTAAAGGTACTGAAAGTACAATAAATAAATATATATATATATTTTGCTATGTGTGGCGTATTTAATAAATGATGACATATGTTATTGAAGATATTAATTATAACCCATTACAGAAGACTCTGGAAGCAAGGTTTTAGAAGATAAAAAATAAAACATGGCTTTATTTTGATTGAACACTAAAGATGCTGCATTCAGAACAAAAAAGTGTGGATTTTTGGAAAATTCTCCATGTTTTCTTATTCAAACAACTTGTTACTCCCTGTTACCATGTAACTTCCTGTTCTGTCTTAGACAATAAGATTCTTCATATTTCTTTTTACACGCACTTCCTATTAATAATTCACTGTACAGCATTTCCAAATACAACACATCAAGAGTTTGTAGCTTGTTACATATGTTATCATAGAATTCTAAATGGCACGATAACAACTTGGTCAAAGCATTCAAATGAGTCAGTAGGTCCCTACTCCATCTGCTGGCAGCTCAAGTTTGTGCTGTAGATTCAATATATGAACGTTTCATCAAGGGAAACTAAATATTCCTGAGAAAAAGGGATTGGAGATAGTGCTGGGTTTAAGTTAAAGTAAAATATGGAACATATATGGAACAAAAAATATGTTTTCAACCAAGAAATCACTCTTTCAGGGACGTTAATGCAACAGTGCCTCTAGTGGATGTACTAAATATAATCTACATAAGAATTGGTTGGTGGGACCACTACTTATGGCTTCCAACTGGTGGAGTATGAACCCTTTGAAGTGGATAAAAATGTTCAGGTTCTATTTAAATAAATTAATGTCCTCAAAATCCACATTGTTAAGGTCAGACATTTTTGTCTGTTCCCTTTGATCTCATTTTCTTGGGATTTGGGCTGTGTTCACTGTGGGCTGTAAAATGGTTCTTTTACTGTTCTATTCACGCTTTTTATCCAGAGCAAGTTATATGAGCAGTAATAAATTAATCTTTCTTTTCAATAATCAATAAAAATTATATATCTTTTTATTTCCTTTATAAAAACCTTTTATTTTAAGTTAAATAAATGTTTAATATAATCTTCGGAGGAAATATAATTAATATAACTAAAACTTCATTTTGGTCTGTCACCCTATACATTTATTAATACGCATCTTCAGCCTTTACCTGTTTTCTTTTTACCTACTTTAACCAGTCCGCCCAGTTCTAATGATCCTTTCAAGCTTTTCCAAACTTTATCTGCGTCTGTCAGCTTGGAGCGCTCTCAGACTGAAGGCCACGGCTCAGCAGAGCATCATTATTTCTGAGTCCTGCTCTGGCTTAGTTTGTAATAGAGGGAACATGAAACTGGACACAAGCGGGGATTAACTGTAGAGGGACTTGGGGGACAATCAATACAGTAGTTGTTCCATAGGATGAAAAGGACTTAAATCTAGGGATTTGGCGAAGGAGCAGCTAACGACTGGCACATTTTGTTTTGGTTTTGATGTTTTCTCAGGTAACAGAATGTCTGGTTTTCGACAGAACAGAACAGAAGTAGCGTTTTCACATCTTTCACACTCTCTATCTTTCTCTCCCTCTTCCCTCTCTCTCCCTCCCTCTCGTTGTCTCTGTATGTGACTGTAATCCTGATCAGGTCGCTGGAATGAAATCCAAATTAATCAGTTCAGTTAAGGATACAGTCTTTTTTAAATAAATCTGTGAGGATTAGTTAGGCAAATAATTGCTGAATTATTTTTAGAGTGATTAGTAGAACAGAGAGGAAAACATAAATGCTAGTCATTAATTTTATATATCACAGTAAAATCCTAAGAGTTCAATTAACTCTACTCGGAGTATATTTGGTCCCACTCTATATAGAGTTAAACCGACTCTGAGAAAGAGTAATTTAATAATCTATTTTCTTCATGTTTTTCCAAATCTGCATGGAAAATGCAAACTAAATATTAACTATTCAGAGAGGGACCAAGTCCACTCCAGAAAGAGTAAAAACAGACAAAAATAGACTGTTTAGTTCAAATAGACTTATTTAAATAACTCTCCTTCAGAGTTGGTTTCACTCTATATAGAGTGGGACCAAATATACTCTGAGTAGAGTTAATTTAACTCTTAGGATTTTACTGTGATATATTTAATCCTACTCATAAGTGTTTTGTTTTCTGTGTTATTCAGTGACAACAAACACATTTTAAAAACATATTGAAGCTGGTTCCAGAAATAAAAAACGTACTGCAAGAAAAAGCTATATGGCATGTGAATGAAACTTGTGTAACAATAAAAGTGCATTGTCTGACAACTCTGTCACTAACAGTGTAAACGTATTTAAACACATTGCTTTTTTTGCATGATGTCAGTACAGCAGAGAAAATAACTCTGCCTAAACAAAGACCTAATATATAACCTATATATAAAATATACCCGCCAATTATACTCAAAATACTAGGCAGGCTCAGAAAGAGCCTGTGAATCCTAAAGTAATGTTGAGATATCAACAGATTTGAGCAAACCAGATGTTTTAACGATAAAATTAATCAGATTAATTATAATTAACATCAAAAAGATTTAAGAAATGATAAAGCAAAGGTTTTTTTAACTGTTATGAGAAATTTGAAAGAGAATGGTCTCGCATGAGTAAAAGAGAATTCACATTTAAAATGCAAAAATAAAATCCCAAATAAGAATGTTATATACCTTGGGCCAGTATTTGTCTGTAAAATCTGGTCCCTGCATTATGAAATTGTCCTGCTCAGCTTTTAAAACAAAAAGTAAACTCTAGGAATGGACTCTACAACAACTGCAATACAGTATTGTGCTTACATGTAGCATTAAACATGAACGAATGAATAAATCAGATTTAAATATATAGCGAAATGAGAGAGAGTTCATATAGAAATCAATGAACCTATAGGTCAATTTATTTACCCACTTAAAATTGCTATCAATAATATATTCATGATATAAAAACAACAAACATGGCTTTAGTAAACATGTTCAAAGGCTAATTCGTTTTTCATTGTATGCTTAAAGCTTATTCCTTTTGGGAAGTGTGCAGCCTCTCACCCATTTTTTGAGCAAAACATTGTTCTTCTGAACACTGGCTTACTCCTTTTTATCCACATAGGTTGAACAATAATGTAGCGGTTTGGAAAATTGCATCTTTTTGTAGCGTGTCACTACCAGGGGAGGATAAATGTCCATAAGCTATGTATCTGTAACCCGGTTTACGTTTTAAAAAAAAAAATCTGAAACTTTTACTGTACACGAATTGTTCCATCAGCTCTTGTGTGTCAAAAAGATCCATCACCTTTTGGTTTTTCAGTTCAATTTGAGTTGAATTTAAGGAGTTATTTTGAGAAACAAAATCGTGAATCAGTTTTCCAGGCAAAGTGAATGACAAGGATTTAGTACAATAATGTTATTTCTAAAATAAACGTCTCTGTTGTATGTAATGTTGGAAAACCTCTCTGTAAGGCATTTCGGTTGATTTTGAAGGAGCGCTTGAGTTGTGAACCATAATCCAGCTGACTCAAGCATTCAACAACGATTGCCTTTCAGCAAAAGCAGTCTGCGCAAACATCACATTGCATCATTAATATTCATATCTTGTGTATGCTTGGCACATTTGTGCTGAGGAACTTCCCTTGGAGTAGAGACCAAATGTTTTTCACAAAAACCAAATCTTATGTTTGACTGCTGTTTTCTGAAAGTGTTTGCTCTCAAGAGCTTGATCAATTAAGTGTTTAACCGAAGATGAATCTGAGGCTGTCCCCTCTTTTCATGATGATTGGATGAAACGGTTTTGAACGAGACCCCGTAGAGCTCAACTCTATTTTCATCTTGCCCTTAGCATCAGCACATAATTAGAACAGACAAGGGAACGCAGATATTATTGCACCTGCTCTAATTAACGCCATTACACGGGACACAATTACAATAGTTCCCCTCTCAGCTGAACTGGCTGCATAGCCAAGACGTTTACACTTGCATTCAAGTTGAATGTTTCTCATCATTAAAGACATATTTAATGTCAATTTTTCCCTAATTATAGAAAAACGATTGAGTCAAAAGGTTATTAGTGACTTATTCATGGATATTTAGATGCAGGTGCATATTAAACCCATTTTGATACTGAAATGTGTTCTCTGTTGTCAGGTTATCAAGCCACATATCAAGTCCTACAATATACGTTGCTTCTGTGGTTTCAACAGCAGTCATAAGCGCTCACAGACATTTTTTTTTCTTCTTTTTTGCTGTTCAAATATAAAGATATTGCAATTAGAGATTAGATTTGCATACTCATGAGGGGTCTGTCTAATGAGAGCAAGTGAAACTTATCAAACCTTCTTAGATGGTTATATAAAGACATTTTTAGACTATAACAGAGTAACCAGACAATTTACAGCAGTTCATTTAAACTATTGCATTGATAAATGCACAGATAAGCGCAATAAAATTCTCTAACTGATCTTTGAGGAAGCAGACTCTGGTGCTCATTTTGGCAATAGTAAGTGATAAAAAAGGTACTCCTGAAAAAATGATTCTATATGTAATAATTCTATAAATAATTCTATATGAAGCTGCAAACAGTGATCAAAGGGCTCTTGTGCGATCAAACACGATATCTGCACTTGTTAGACCATTTGTTTCACAAGGCATTATCCTTATTAAACAATGGTAATTGTTGGGAATATTTTTGACATAAAAATGACAATAAATAAAGTATGGATAGGGAACGGAATGCAGAGACAATAAAACGACCTCAGAAAAACCCCTGTTTGTAGAAGATGGCGACTGAATGTGTTCTTTTGATTCAAACATTGAAAAAAAATATATATATAATATATAAATAATAAATAATATATAAATAACTAAGTTCACATAGTATAGTTCTAATGCATTGAGCAGAAAATCTCTCCACTTTAGACATATTTATAGTTCTGTTAATATGTGACAAGTACAAAGTTGTAGAGGTGTGAAAGTCATTAGAAGATAAAAAAGGGAGATAGAAATTTCACAGTGATTACTAAAGACTTGCCATTTTGAGGCTTTAGTTAGATTTGAGTCATGACTGGACACCCCTTTCCTATTTTTCAGAAGTGTATTACCGTTAGCTTTGTATGTCAGAATGACAGATATGTTCCCTGCAGCACATGTAAATGTCACGTCCTGTGATCACTTCTCATCGCAGAAAAGGGCCCAGAGTTCTTCATATAAAATTAGTCTACATGATTTAATACAGCCATGACAGTTATTTTCATCCTCATCTAAAAATAACTGCAGTGTATAGTTATTTATGAAAATATGTTTGGAAAGAATGATGTTGATTTGTTTCTAATTGATTGCTGCACTCAATAATGGACAGCAAATCTGTATTTTAATTACATGATTAATTTCTGGATGATTGTGGTAGCCAATGGAGAACTTTTTAACCCAGGAAGCTAAGGATGCTAGGGTCTAGATTGATTTGTATGAGAGCATTTGATACCATCCATCCACAAGGTGGCAGTGTTAATGTTTACATTAAGTCTTCTTTTTTACTCTAATTGATGGAGAAAGCTAATTTTATCATCTTTCTTGTTTAAAATGTGAGTAAAGTATAATTGTCCCCTTGTAAATACTACATAAAACAAGACGACAAAGTGAAGAAGTTTCAGAAGTGACTAGAATAACAATCACTCCAAGAAGCAAATACGCTGCAGCTCCTAGACGATTAGATTAGTCGATTCAGGCTGATAAATAAATCAAGATTTCTAGAAAATCAGCATTAGTGAATATATATATATATAATTATTAAAGGTGTTACAACATATCATTATACGAAATTTTTCAAAATAAAATTTTAATAACACGTATTGAGGAACTCTATTAAAATCGACTGATCCAATGTCCACATGTACTCATTTTTCTCACACAGTGTACAAAAAAATTGCACCACATGTTTGTGTTTTTAAAAAAACTCCATCCACATGGAAGCTCAAAAACCCCTGAAACACTGTAAATACCAACAGATGGCAATCGGGTCATGGCCTTTTTAAAACGAGTATTCAACATTGAGTTTGCAAAAACACAGTCCTCTTATTGACCACCATTAAGATTGCTCTTTGTAAACAAATTAGTTGACGGAGCATGATGACAACGACAATCGCCACCTTCTGAACTCCAAAAAACCTGGTTTTACTGACCACATGGACCCTGGGTGCAAAGCATTTTAAATATGACCCACCTGGGCCGGCGTTTTCAAAAATGCCCGTTTACATGAACACAATACTGTATTTAAGTATCAATAGAGAGCATAACTGCACAGAAAAAAAACTTGCAATGTTGCCTACCAGTAGGTGAACTGAAAAGTGACCATCACTGGGAGAGTTATAATCTAGACATTGCAGAAAAGCATACATTCAATATATTAACTTACTAAACTTTCTTGCAAGCTGTAATCAGGGAAGCTGTTTCTACTAATATTTTTGATATTTATAAACAAATATAATAAATGTTCTTAATCTGTGCTGTCGTGATAGATAAATGATGTAAATGGGCCATTAATATTATCCCATTGCATGGAGATTTGCCTAGTAAAAAAAGACTAAGATGATGTTAAAACCCCATTAGAAAAGCTAAAACATCCTTTCGGTGATGCAAAGTGTGTCACGCAGAAATAAAACATCATCAATAATCTGGTATAGTCATTAGGTGAACATTACTGAATCATTTCTGATTAGTATTTAGACATGTGGCAGCTTATCAGTCGATTAATAGCTGCAGATTGCCTAATTATTTATCGAGTCTCCATGCAGATGTCTATTATTAGCCACAGAGGCAAGTCATTTGTTCAGACATTTTCAGCAAATCATTTCACGTTACCAACACCAAAATTTGTCAAATAATCTGTTAACACTGTTTGCTGCTATTAGTAATTTAATTGATTATAACACTGTCGTTCAAATGACCAGTTTAAGTTAAAACAAGACCCTTTTTTACGAATAATTGGATAAATTCTACTCTAGAAAGTGTAATATCTCTGTGACTGATTCATTAGATGTGCTTTGAAGATTTCTTTCTCTACAACAAAAACATTCAACATTGGGATTTGAGGTGAGTGGATCATTTCTGGCCCCATTGAATCCTATTTAAAGGTATATTTTAAAAAAAAACGTATATTTTAGGTTAAACACATATGGTTCAGTGCTTTAAAAAGTGTTTAAGTCTAATGTCTGAGAAGCTGATGTTATTTGTAGAACCCCGTTGTAATTGCCCAGAGTGTTATTGTTTTGAGGTTTTCAACACAGAATTTCGCGCATATCAGAAATGGGAAAAAGTTGCATCTAATTGGGATTTGAAAAGTAGGTGTGGCAAAATGACTCTATAGTGCCACCTTTTAGCTTATGGTGGACTAACAGTTTATCATAGGCGAATGAAATTTGGTACAAATGTGTAGATTACCAAGACTTAAACAAAAGTGATAAAGATCTTGTTTCCAAAAGTGACAGGAAGTCAGCTATTTTGCAAAAACCTTTTGCTCCTGTCATACTTTAATAAACTCCTAGAGTTTGTATCTCTAACTCCAAACTTGAATTTCAAATCGTCTTTGACTATGGTGGCCATCGAAAAAAGGAATTACCTCAGCAATAGACTGTATGATTGGGGTCCAATTTGACGACGCTTGAATTCAACAATATAGCAACCTACAGAATCTGTACAGCACCACCAGGTGGCCTCAGGAAATACAGTGTATTTAATTAGGTTTACCTACAATATTAATGAAGTACTCATTTAATGTATTTTGACACTTATTATAAAAATATTGTCCAATACAATACAAACTATTTATTTATTTCCGTTCACAGCACCCCCTGGTGGCGCCGTAAAACTTTATTGTGTGGTTTTCATGGATTTTCGATGGATCTAATTACATCGTGTAAATAATAAGCCACTGGGGGGCGATGGGGGGGTGACCTCATGGTATTACAACTCTAAATAAATCTGTCTTCATGAAAGATCAGTGCTTGATGTGATTCCAAAAAATATAACTTTTTAGTATTTGCACATTTATGCCTTGCTCCCAATGTTTATATTGCCAATTAAAACACAAGAAATGTCCTGTTGTTTTTATTTTTCATATTTACTAGCAGTAAATTGGTGCGAAGAGATAGTTATCATAAAATCCTAAGCATATAATTTAGTGCCACGTGCTTTTATCATTTTTTCAAGTGTTTCAAATACATTTAATGGGTCTAGATAACAACAGATTCTCTCAAGAATCATTTTTTCATGAGCCTTAGAATGATAATGTTAATTTTTCGGAATCCTCGCATTGTATGTTGTGTCTTACTTTGGAGAGAATCTCGATCGTTTAATGCCGCTTGTTCTTTGCCTTGTTGAGTAGGTTGATACATCGCTTGAATAATGGATGATGAGTTCTGATTGGTAATCCACTGATGACTCCATTGAACCACAGACCTTGTGGATGCATCATCTGTCCTCCATCAGCCCCTCAATCCATTCACTCTATTAATCCTCAATTAGAGATTATCATCTCTCACTCTGTACGAGATTGAATGAATCACCAAAACCAACACCCCACACCTCCACCTCCTCTTTCCACAAGGTCTGCTTTTCTCTTGAATCTGTCGCACTCGAAAATGATCCCTTGCACACCCTCCTGCCATGATTGTGTTCCAGAGTAGGAGACATTACAGGCTAACGATTCGCTTTGATGTTTTAGAAGTTCCTACAGCAGAGCAATGATGTATTTCTGGTTACCTTTTCCTTCTCTTTATCAGCGTTTTGCAGCCTGACATGGGAAAAAAGTCCAAATACAAGACTTCAGTGAAGAAGAAGACTCTGAACCCGGAGTTTAATGAAGTTAGTTTTTGTTTTCTTTTTGTAATATAAATATTATTTCAGTTTAAATATGTAGATGATGCAACAGAAATGTTTTTTGAATTTTAATATTTTTCATTACTGAAAAATGTTCTATGTAGTGTACAAGGCAAGTAGTTGTATTGGCATTAATCTAAATTAAGAAATGTAATGATTGTATCCTTAATAAATTACCTCATAGTACCTATTGTTTTATTAACCCCTACCAAAAATCATGTTGGCTGCTTTATTCCAGGAGTTTGCGTATGAAGTCCCACATGACCAACTGGCCAAGAAAACCCTCGAGATCTCAGTCTGGGATTACGACCTTGGCATGAGCAATGACTTTATTGGTGAGTTAATTGTAATAATAACAAAAAAAATTCTCCCCAAAACCATTTAAGGTTTATTATTGAAGGGTTGTGCAAAAAAGATAATATGATAATATCTTGTCACTTCAATGTAAGAGACCCTTATGCAATTTGTTCATTGGGGGGGATTGTCTGAACCTGTCAACAAATGTTCAAGAAATAAACATGCATTACACCTCAAGGATCATGTCTAAAAATGCCTCAGATTTCAAAATCTATTGGATCCCACCAGCATCTTATTCCACTTACCATGTTTCATCAGTCCTCATTCTCACCTTGTAAAAAGTATTTTTACTCCATTAACCCATGAGCCGCTTCAAAAGTCTGTGTGATGACCTTGATTTAAAGAACTGTGGTTATATTATCGAGAAACTGAACTTTTCAATAATAATAAAGGACCCCCTGCTCCCACCTGCAAAAATGCATTTATGTTTGAAAGTTCTGAACCATTTGAAAGACTATTTGTGATCCAGCTTCAGCTCCAGAGCAAGCGAGAGTGTTTCATAATTTTCAAATCTAGACATCACAGCATAGAGGACAGTCTCTAAAGCCATGAAGTATAACTTGCAAAACATGTGAAATTTAATTTATTACACATTTTCATCATCTCAACTTGTGGAAAAATGAGGCACATAATGTCCCCTTTGAAGGTCTTTTCCACTAAAACTGCAAAATTAAATGTCTGGTGTGCACTATATTGGTATATTTAGTGCTAAAATGCTCTCCAGTGGAATCTTTTATTTTGTTTTGTTTCTGGAAAAATATTGTTGTAAAAGTTGCAGGCAGGAATAAATATACAAGCCCAAAAAGTTAACAACCACTACCATTAGTGCCATCTTTTGGTGAAATGAAGGGATAACCATTGGAAGTACAATACCTGTGATGTGGACTGTATTCTAGCACAAAAAGGCAGTGGCACAAAAAGTGCCTGGAACATTTATTTTGTTCCAAGTTGGAAAGTTCTTTTTTAAATAACATTTTCACTTTGTTTTTACCTTGTCTTTGCCTTTTTGGGGAATTAATGAATTTTTATTTTGTCTCAAACTTTAGATTTTTGTTATAAAACATATAAACAAATAAAAAAAATTTAAAAAATAGTTTTTTTTTCCATTCCATTTTTTTTTTACAATTTCAGGTTTGTTGGTGGAATTATTGTGTAATATAATGTAATATTTTAAAAGTAATTTATTAGCGCAAATTGTACAGTTTCAAAGAAAATGCTAAGAATTAATTTGACAACCCCAAAGACCCCCATGCAGTAAATATATACATTTAACAGTGAATTTAAGAACAAATTGCACTTTGTTGCTCTATTTCACGGTATAGTATGTTTTTATCAGTAGAGTACATCTCTCTCTCTCTCTCTCTCTCTTGATAAAATAAGAGTAGTAAAAAGCCTAAGTCTATTTAGTAAAAGCCTAAGTTCAGCCAAAAATGCTTGTCGTCACTCTTCTATCCAAACCCTTTTTAATGGACCACAGAGGGCTTTTATACAGTTAAAATGAAAAGTGGCAGGTTTCTAAAAATGGTCCAATGTGAAGCACAGCTTTGAGAGAGAAGGAGTGTAGATCGTTAATCACTGGAAATGTAGCTGGACAGCCATAGTCACTTTTCACATTTAATGAAAGGGCAGCTTGGACATTCTACCGTGAAAAACAGGTCTTATGTTTTGCTAAAGAACAGAGTTTGTGACGCTCTGAATAAATTAGGAGAGAATGTAGATTTTTGGAGTGTAGTTTTCCCTGGGCGACATATTTATTTCTTATGAATGACTGAGCCCTCTGTAACGATTGGGAGAGTAATTGATGTCAGTGATTTAGAATCGGAGGAACAGAATTGAATGCAGGCTTGTAAGAGACATCCAGCTGTGAAGGCATGAGGTCCCAGATCGACGAGAGCAATGAAGCCTAGTATTTATTTCAGATTTTCTTGGATCTTTTCAGCCCACTTTTCTTTCACTCACACCCTGTCTATTTCCTTTCTTTTTCGTTCGTTCGTGCGTAGGGTTCATCTGTCATGGCTTGCTCATGGCCTTGAGCATGAGGTATTGATGCACGGTGTGTGTTTGTGTAAGAGTGATCTAAGCGGGGCAAAATCTCGATACGTGAGGGGCCTGATGAAATGAAACAGCCTGTCCACGCACTGCACCATTAGTCATCACAAGTTTGGGACTAGAACAAATAATCTCAGATAACAAAATCAAATAATTCAACAGCACTTTTCCTGACTTTTTCCGGATTTAACTTGACTGTGATTCCAACAAGATTTGGTCAGAAATTGTATCTGTATCATTTATACATATCTAGATTAAATGTACACAAATTGTACAAAAGCTTTGATGTGTGGGTCAAATTTTAAAGCTGGATTTTTCAGGGACAAAAACACTTCTTTACATTCTGGTTACATGTGGAGAAAGATGAAGCTGTTAGCTAGGCTGGCTGTAGTTAATGCGTATTATTAGAACCAGAACGATTTCTCACTGTGTCAAACTATCATCAACAGGACAAAATAATACACGAAATAATATTTAATAACAAATATTATATAGATTGTCTATTTTCAACAACTCATAACCAACTGTTTTATTTGTACGGCTCTTGAATTGAGATTTCCATCCTGACAAAGTGCTAGAATCTTACTTTGGCAACAATGCTTCAAGCTGTGCCAGTATAATGTTGCCCATTACATGAAACAAGAGGAGAGTTTGGTAATTAGCACCTGTCAATCAACACTGGAGGTTGGGTCAATCGCAGTCCTGCTCCACATAATAAAACAGTTTGGTTCCTGTTCAACTTTAACTAAATGTTCCAAAATTATATGCGTTTACCACTTGAAAGTAAGTGGTACACACACATCTTTGTTTGAGCACCTTCCAAAAGTTAAATCTGCATCATAAACGAGTCCTAGTTGCCATTAGTGTTTTCTTTCTCTCTCGTTCCCAGGTGGAGTTGAATTGGGGATCAACGCAAAAGGAGAGAGACTGAAACACTGGTTTGAGTGCCTAAAATTCAAAGGAAAGAAAGTGGAATACTGGCACGCACTCACACAGCAAGGAGCCCCGAGCAGTGACTAACCCACAGACCTCTGCGATGAGTAACAGAAAAATAATAATAATAAAGAAATGCAATAATGCTCATCCCGGAGAATGACGGTGACAGTGACGTACAATATAATTGTGGGAGAAAAAGCATAATAACCTATTGTACAGATACGTTTCACATTGATGAGAAAGAAGCAGGTGCGATCACAAGCATGGATTGTGGCGCACAAAGAATCAACCCTTTTTTCTGGCCTCCACATCACTCATGTGAAATTGTGCCGTGTTGTGACTATGCCACAGGAGCTCATGCCATATTCAAGTGTTATTGTCTAAGCACAACATGTCTGGCTGACTGTAAATGTCTATGTGTACCTATTTTTGTGATTTGTTACGTCTGAAAGTTTACAGTCTCTTCCAGCCCGACAAAAACATGGAAATGCTGCTTAAAGGAACTCTTTACTTTTCAAAATGGAAGGATCACTCTGAAGGACTGAAGGATGGTCACCTCAGCGATTTGTGAATGTTGGTGTCTGGATGTCCTGTTGTGTTGTCTTTGTTTCATGTTTGAATGGTCTACTGTAAAAAACTGAACGCACATTGAGTTCTGGCGTTCTCTCTGGCGCCCTCTTCTGGTCAAGGGGGGTGAATTGCCTTTGGAAAGGCTCATGCACAACTTTTTGTCCCATGATGGGTCAAAATAGCAATCAAGAAAAGTCTCTGTTGGACAAGTTACTGGTCGAAGGAACCATTTTCAAATGGGATTGGAAAGCAATTTAAAGGGCACACTTGGCATGTTCCTTGTTGTTTGTAGGAATAGTTTTTTTTTATGTGATTGCAGGGTTGTGGTAAAACAATAACTTTATTTAAATATAAAATTCTAATCGTCCCTTTGAATCAAATCCACAAGTGAATTGCACAAGTAGCCCATGCTAAGGGTTTTGATGTGAAACAACTTGCACACGTTGGCAAGACTGCCTACTTCCTGCTGTTTACACCTTTTCCTTACAAATGCTAGCATCCGAGCTAATTTGAAATCCCTCACTTGTTAACATGGACATCTTTTGTTTTCATTTCTTTACCTGTAGACACATCTTTAAAGCAACACTCCTTTTAAATCTATTCAGAGATTCTCCAGGTAGTAGTTTTAGCATAGCGGGACAGACATCATTTGTCTGAATAAACCGGTTGTGTTTATGAATGGGGGAGAATGGGGTGGGTGCCTACTTTCACCTAATTGTCAAACTCCTTGTGTATGCGGCCAAAAATCGTGCTTGCAAACGTTTTTGGTGTATGTTTAACAAGTTTTGGGAGGAAATGTAATCCAATCACAGCATCAAAGCATACACTAATATATGCTGGAGCGCCACCCCTCCTTCCACCTCTTTGGTAGATTATGCCCACTTATACATAAAGGCCAATACACACCGACCCAAATTTTCAGGGCAAAGTTTTTTCGAAAACCATGGGACCAGCTAGTGGCTATATCATAGCAGTTCTACCATATCAGATCCATTTTCGTAAGGAGAACGGCCAATGAAAGCTGGCTCTTTTGATGACGTGGGTAGGACGTAAAAGAGCCACTCACTCATAGCGACTTCAAACAGGAAGCTGGAAAGAAATAGCATGCCATGAATCCTCTTTTTTTCTCCACATTTTTAGAAAACAGCTCCCAGCCAACAGTATAAACCGTTCAACATCCATGAGTTTTTTTCTATGTGTTCTTCTCTGTATTTCTTCCCTGTCGTCGCCTTCTTCTTTTCCCATTTCCCCGTGTGGCGTGGAGTACATTGTTGTACCGTAAATGCCATCTTCAGGCAGGGATCATCATTGCAGCAATATTTCCTCGACAAAAAGCAGCCTTCTGAGAAGCCACTCGAAAAGTGGATCGGTGTGTAGAGGCCATAAAGGTCCAATTCCAGCTTGTGAAAAACAACCCCACCCAATAATCCCCATGTCCACCAAACTTCACAGTTGGCACTAGACTCATCCCTCCAGATTGTCAGATGGAGGAAGCGTGATTCATCACAACAGAATGCTACAATGATGAATGGGTAAACCAACAAAAGAGCTTCTACGCTGAACGAATCTGAAGACCATGTGAAGGTCTGCAGTATTGGTTATAATGCTGAATTGTAATCTATAATACTGATTAATTCATGATTATTTTACGAATACATTTCATGCCTATTATTGGGATGTGTCATATATTACTATACATCATATAGTACAGGAAATACAGTATATTATAAGTGTTTATGTTCTACAGTTTGAGCCCAAGGGTGGATCTTTTCTCATATACCCCTCTATTTAAGAGCAAAGAAATCTGTTTTTTTGCTTGTTTTTTTTCTTTACTGCTTTAAAGTGTTTCAACTTAAAAACAGCCTCTCATTTCAGTGTTGATGCCCTGTGAGCACATTTTATAATACAGACACAATAGAAAATACAATTATTGTCCATTTTCTCCATTCATTCATTTATTAAATGATTTACTTGCATTTGCAAATGAGACCTTAATATTGTAATAATCAGATGTTTTCCTAAGCAGCTGCATGCTAAGTGAATGTGGCATATATTTTGATGGCCAGCATGCTGCAGGGCTTACATTTGTCCTAATTTTCACCATCGGTCCCATCTAGGGGCATTTTTATGTTGCTCATTGAACTGGGACAATCCAGGCTACCTTTGATGAAACAGCATGGCATTTAGATAATGGACTGGCGCCACCTGCCAGGCAGGATGGGAGTCCAGGAGAAGCGTTAATGAATGAGGGGTCAGACTGAAGGAGGATTATTCAAGTCTCTCACGTGTCCTCGTGGGCTGTCTGTGTGGAACATGATGTGATGTGACTGCCACCGTGTGTCGCTCTCTGTAACTGTCTCCAAATAAATTGCTGCAACAGTTGCTGTTGGGAATGTCACAGAGTTTTGTGATGTATACTGCAATAAGGAATGGATTTTGTAAACAAACAACATTCTGCATGCTTTCATATTGCAAGATCATCATGATATTGCTGATAAACATCTTTTTCAGAGAAGAAATCAATGGTTTAATGTATGCCTGGATGATTTTGAAGCTTTATTGACTTTAAGGATCAATAACTTTCCCCATGAACAGAGGAGCAGTGGCTTCATCACTCCACAGGATGAAAACAAAGGGCTGTAGAACATTGAATGAAGAGAAGGTGCGAGCGAAGGACATGCTCGTGGCTGCCGCTGCTTCTACTCCCTTTTCTGAGATGGAGAGGAAGGCACGATGTCGAACATCTGAGATGAACACTTGAGTTTCTTCAGGAAACATCCCACACAGATTAGGTTTTAAGAAGAGATCTGATAGACCTGCCAAGAGGAGATGGCTGTTAGCTGATCATCTCGTTTGTCAAGTGTTTGTTTACTGGAATTTACTCAAGAGTTTGTTTACAAAGAGAGAACTTCCTAGTGTGAGTTTCCCAACAAACATCTTAACTGACAAAAAAGAACTACTGAATGGTTCATAAAGAGTTGTAGTCATGAGCCTAGTTTTGATATTCAGTAGTTGCTATTGTTCATATAATTTCACAATTCAGTTACCTAAATAAAGTAACTTATGATATGTTATGTATATATGTTTACCTTGAATATCAACGCTAAAATTATTTTTGAGTAGTTATGACTTTAAACTTTCAAATAATGTATATGTTGTCATGGTAATATAATTTTGAGGAAATGTTTGTACTTTTTTTATCAATTTGGTGCACTCATATCCTTCATATTAAGTGAAAATCTGTATTATTTTCTAATTTACATTTTAATTATGAATGCTTAAAAGAAATATTTTTTGACAAACAGTATTTTAGGGACAAGGGTTGAAGGAGGACCGCTGCATTAACTGCTAATCAGGTGATATGTTGGGTTTTCCCATAATCAAGTCATACAACAGAACTTTAAAGAGATAGACTGAAAGAGAATGTTAAGGTTCCTAATGTAGCCCATCAGTCCCTTCAGATGTCAGAATGCCAGAGAGAAAAAATTCCATTGATTTGGATGGGATCATGCCCAATGTGAAACCGGAATTCCCTTTCAGCTGGGAGGAACTTTGATCTACGATCTTGTGCCATGTGATGCGGCTTGAGTCACCAGATTGGGGAGGTGAGATCCGTGATCACTCACTATGAAGCAAATGCACATTTTAGGACGTCAGTGTTCCTATAAAGTATATTAGAAAGCACCCTTTTACAATTTAGATGAATTACGTAATGAATTGTTTCTATTTTTACATTTTTGCTGTTTTGTGGGCGGGACCATAATATACGCATTGGTATGCTGTGAAATTCTGCGTTGTTCAGAAGTAGCAAGACTGGTAGGTGGGTAGGTGGGTGTGGTTTGGTAATTTAACAATGAGGGCCATGCAACAGGTGTTTTAATTTAAACATAGCTTCTTTAAATCCCTTTTGATTAACTACTATTCATTCTTTCACAAGCTATTCAGAGAATATACAATGTCAGTTTTATTTTATTTAATTATAAACATTTTTAATGAAAATAGTCTGCCAAAACAAAAATAAACTATTTGTAAACTAACTTTACTCAACGATTCCATCTTCATGAACATTTAATCTATTTTTTAAAGTGTACATTCTGTCAGTCATCTCCATTTTGAAAACTCAACAGTTAAGAATTGAATGGTTGTTTAAACGAGATATTCTAGTAAATAATTGAACATTAGGCAGATTGCTTACCAAGATTTCTCAGCATCTCCTCCAATTGTCTGTTAGCTGTGAGTTTAAGTTTTGGCAGAGTAACCTCAGCAGTTTGAACTGGAAGTTTGTTTATCTCAGCAACCATTTCATTAATCCTTTCCGGGGTTAAAGTGTTTTCCATTTGTTGGAAGGATTCTTCTGCAGGTGTGTTTGGGACCAGAATGTACAGGCTGTTTTTGCCTGTCATAGAGAACTTTCCGACCTGAAGAAAGAGTTCTGCATTAATGAGTCTGCACTTGTGTGAATAACACAATACAGCTGCTCTGGGATCAGCTCCTGGACGTGTTGCATGTGGTAGATCATTCAGTTCATGGTTTCAATTGAGAGGTAGAGCAAAAAGTAAGAAAGTGTCTTTTTTGACAGCTTTTATGTAAGTTGCTTTGAAAAAAAAAACATTTAATAAATACATGTAATCAGAAGTCAGAAACGTCTTTATTGCCATAGTCAGTGAAACAAGTTTCAAGGACAAGGAATTTTTTTGGGCGATGGTGCAAAACAAAGAACATGTACTAAATAATAAGCAATAAAGTGTATAAGTAAACAATAAAAAGATCACTCGATATCTATTAATTTTTGTTTTTGTATTTTAGTTTAGCAATTTTAATTAGCTTTGCTATTTTTCCATACTCTTTTTTGTGTTTTAATCTATTATTTTACATAGCAAAATAAAATATTTTAGTTTGAAGAAAATTATAATTTAACATGAATATATATAAATACTCAGCTCTGTTCAGCTCTCTCTCTCGCTCTCTTCTCCTGCCCCTCCCTTCCTGTTTCTTCCTAATTACCTCCTCAGCTGTCCCTGATTGTGTTGCCCGATTTTCCCCCCCTTTATATTCTCTGTGTTTCTTGTGTTTATCACTCGTTCTCCTCATCGCCTATGTCTCTAGCATTGGACTGTACTCCAGTTATCAAAGTAAGTTTTATGGTGATTTTTGGTAATTTTTTGTTCCTTAGTTTATGTTCCAGGGTCCAGGCTTAGTTAGGCAGGTTCCCCCCAGTGGGTTCTTTCTGTTGTTTTTGTATTTATTAAACCCATTTTTGTCTCCAGTTCTTGCATTTCAGTCTTTTCCCATTATCACCTTCCTGTACCTAACATTATTTAAAGATTTGCTGAAAATTGTTACCCATGCCACATCAAGCTATACCTATAATATTCCAAGAGCAACAGACAAGCACTTTTTCAGTGCATATGGAAACTTAATTTTTTCAATAGTCTATTTTTTCACAAAACCAGAAACCCCAGCAGGGACTGAGATGTGGAAAGTTTTCAAGGCTCACAGTTGGATGTGAATAATATAAAATTCCTGGTTGGGCATAAATTGAAAGTTGAAGTCCAATCTTTTTATTTTTTTTTTTGTTTAAATTATTGTTTGCAATGAACATTTCACATTCTTTTGTATCCTTCACCCAAATACACAACACAAAATAAAAGAGCTTGAACTAATCTAAAAATTGGACAAAATAAAACTTTACTGAGTAGGGATCCAACATAAAGGCAAGGCAAGATTAGGTCAGGTAATTGATTATGTGAGCACATTGCTTTGTAGAAGAGCACATGCCACCATGAAAACTAAAACAAAACAAGGCTCTAAATGTGCTCAATAACATAGAACAGGAAAAAAAAATCAAAATTACAGCAACTTGAGTAATCAAAAGCTTGATTTTGTACAGAATATAAACTAAATAAACAAATAAATACAAAAAAATTTAGAGTAATTCACACAATGGTGAATGGACTTACCTTTAGGTCACTGTAGTAGCTCATCTGGAGGCTGTATTTGGAGCTAAAGAGGGCTGGCACCTCAACAATCTCACCCGAAAACTTGGTGAACTTTAGTTTTTTGTTAGTGGCCTCAAAAACTGTCTTCCATTGACCTGTGTATCACAACGTCACTGAATAAAATCAATGAACTGGTTTTCCCGATTCATCAATTGCCCATATTAAGACATTACCGTTGAAGTAGACAGCGTTCAACAGAACAAACGAGGTGGAGAGATCCACATCATCAATCAATTCTGTGATTTTGTTTCTCGTCTTCTCTGCCACCCATCTATTGATAAGGTCCACGTTTTGCTTACTTTCACTGGTCAGTTTCTGTGGCACATTATCATAGAATTCCAACGATTGGTTGACAAAGGCTTCTGACAGTTTTTGGTCTGTATGCAAATATGGGTTAATTGACAACTTCAGGCATCCACACTGCTTCAGAATAAAAGCTTTTGTCTTAAACCATTATTAGTTGCATTAAAAAAATTGTTCTGCATTTTATTCATAAGTACAATTATTCTGTGAGACTCTATTTTTTATGTAAAGTGAGTTATTTGTATATTAACCTGGGTTGTAAAAGATAGCAGAGGCTATTGTCATGTGTCCTTCATGGCTTGTCTCAGCTTCTTAACTTCTGAGTGTAGGCAAGAGAATCCTACGGGAATCTGAAGCGCTGCCTCTAGCTGTGATCTGCTCTCTCCTCGAGCCCCTGGTGGAGAAACGGAGGAGCACCAGGTCAGCCATTCATTGTTTCTGTGTCACTAGACCTGTGTGTATTCCACTGGAGCTTCATGGGTAAAGCACATGTTAATTTTTCCAGAGAAGCACGTATTCTCTGCTACAAAGGCCTTTATTGTTGGAATGTCTGAAAAGACACTTTAAGCAGCAGGTAGAAGAGACTGAAATGTGATTATTTTGTCTTGTTTTGTTGCTGATTTTTGTTATAAAATCTGTATTAAGCATCATGACAATTGTCTGGCTATGAGTTCAATTAAGAGTAAGGGTGCAATACAATATAGTGCAATACAAAATTGTCAAAATACGTCTGGGAGCTGAAGCGTTGTGATTGTGATTCTAGTCACTTCTGAAACTTCTTCATCTTGTCTTTGTGTTTTATGTAATATTGAATAGGAGACAGTTATCCTTTACTCACATGTTAAATGAGAAAGATTATAAAATTAGCTCCCCATCACTTAGTAAAAAAGATGACTTAATGCTAACATTCACATTGCCCCCTAGTGGATGGATGGTATCAAATGCTCTCATACAAATCAATCTAGACTCGAGGATTCTTTGCTTTGTTGTATCAAAATTTTACTTTCCATTTTTTTTCTAATGATGGTTTCAAAAGTTAAAATAGTGTCGTATCGTTATAAAGAGTCTGTTATATTTTTAATTGTCAGTGTCCAAAATCCCCATACATTCACCTCAAAATCTCAAGCAGTTGTGAAATTCAATTAAACTGAGTCACTAATTATTTTGCTTGTTTTTTAAGCTACAGATCTACATCAGATGCAGACTCAGGAGCTCCACCTATTGTGACGTGCTATACAAACAGCTCCACCTTCACTCTTGCAAACGCTATCTGTCAAACATAGGCAAAGCCAGAGCTAGCTACACAGGAGCTAAAATCTGTTTCCAAAAGTGAACATGAGAACAGCTACAAAACAACTATTCTACCTACAACCAGAGGCTGGTTGTGGAAAAAAGGTGTAAAGAGGAGTGAGCCAGTGTTTGGAAGAATACAAATGAGTATATCTTTCTAACGCATTTATTAATGCTGTGTTCGTTTATCTATTATTAATAGATAATCAAACTCTCTCTCTCTCTCACTCACTTCCCGTATCGTATCGTACACTCTCAAAACTTTTAATTTACTTATCATTGTCCCCATTATAAAATAAAGCCTACACTTAGTATTAATTTGACTAATCCGTAAAAAGGAGAGTAAGGGACTTTTTTTGTCATCGTTGTCAAGAAATTAAACACAAGATAATAGAGAATGTAATTCCTGCCTCGTATTGAATTTAAACAAAGACCTTTTTAAAAGGTGCTTGTCTGTTTCTCCATCAAATTTCTTACCCAGAAGCAGGTTATAAAGAGCCACAGCGATGCTGATTGGAGAGAAGATCAGGTTGCCATTGGCGTTGGAACCTTTGAGTTGACTATACAGAGAGGCGGAGAATTCTACGAGAGACTCCTGCAGGATCTTCTTCCATGACCTACTGTCGGGATCCTCACAGGCCTCCCATGGGGCAGTGTGGCCCCGACAGGGTTCTGACCAATGAGAAAGGCAAGGCAATGTATTATATATCCAGAGTGATATGATTTCACTTTTGAAATCTAAATTTAGTTTATCTACACCAAAAATAAGCAAAAAACTATTGCTAAGTCTATTAAAAGTGAACTGCTCTCAAATGAGTTGAAATGTTTATTATAAGGCTCAAAGTTTTATAAATTAACATGTTTCTTTGCCTTCAATGAAAAATAAGTAACGTAAATATAGGATGCTGCAAAAATCCATATTTTAAAGATAGTTCATGCAATTTTAAACACATTTTATATTTGAAATTGAACTTTAATTGATATATAACTTTTAAAAATTCCATATATGTAAGCGGTTTAAGATTGTTGTTAGAAATGATAAATGAATGAATAATTGAAATGATTAAGTGATTCCACCTTGTACTTGGAGCTCCACTTTAAGTGTTTGGGTTGCATTTTTAATGAGGCACTGGTACATTCCAGCATCTTCCTTTCTGGTCTGGGTGATTTTAATGGCCCAGTCTTGTTCCTCAGGAATGGCGTCCCAGAAAATCCTCTGAGGCACCTTTACTGTCTCTTTTTCATGCTTTGTTTTTTTTACAACATTAAGTGGCACGGCATCATCCTCAGTCTCTCGCTTCCAGACAACAGGAGAAGAGTCTGAGTGTGTGGAGGATAGATCTTCAGTGGACCTGCAGGGAAGCATCACATTGCTGCCTACCTCCACCCTGACAACCTGCCACTCCTCAAACGCTACAGGCTCTGAGGACAAACACAGAATTTGACGACTCTACATTTTTACATTTTAGAATTGTAAATACCCCTCTGACTAAACTTCAGAAGTTCAGAGACATTTTCATTAATATTAAATCCTTCTGACCTTCCACATTTACAGTGAAGGTTCTCCTTCTCCTGAGTCGATCCTCTCCTTTGTAGCCCTCCTGCACACACGTGTACCGCCCACTATGGTTGTGGTTCATGTCTTTGATGCTAAGGATCCTTCTCTGATTTCCCAGGGTTTCCTGGTGCTGTGTATGAAGAGACATGAAGCTCCAGGTGAAGGTGGATCCAGCTAGCTGAGGAGCATCATTGGGAACACACTCAAGAGAAACGCTGGATTTCAGGAGGACTGAGATCTGGCCAGCTGACAAGGAAACCTGGAGATAGACAAGCTTGGTGAGAGGAACTGCGATGAAATCCTTTTGAAGCAGTCAATCCAGGTTCTAGTCTGAGGATTTTTGCTATGCTCTTTTTGTTAGTCAGACCTCTACAAATGATCCAAAAAACTGCAACTCGGCAAACTCTCATGGAACCCAAGAGACCCATACCACTTCTTCTCGTTCCACTAGCTCTCCATTGCAGCTCATCTTGAGATGAAGCACTGACTTACAGAACCGTCAGGGTCAGCGCCTCCTACATCTTCAAGCATGGACCACAAACCCAAGTTAAGTGAAAAAGCGGCATCTTGATGAACTGCCCGTAACCAGTAGGATAAGCATCTATGCATGATTATCACATTTCTACTTACAGTTGTGCAGAGCAACAGGAACACGCAGAGCATTGTGCTGATTCGTTCCTGAAGAAAATAATGTATGCATTTGATAAGTTAAATTCTCATTAAAAACTCTGTTGTTCTTATTTTAAATCACCCTAGGATCTCAGAGGCTCATCACAGCTGGAAGAACACACTCTCCCAGTCCATAAGAGCCACATTTAACCATTAAATCAATGTATCAACTGTTTCTAAAACTTTCGTAAAACCTTATCTTTGTTAAATAATAATGTTTCATTCAGAAAAATGAGTGAACAGAAAAAATAGACACTAATACAAAGGTTGTGAGCTGTCATTTTTAAAAAGTGTATATGAAAATCAGGTTTGTTATTACATTATCTTGTAAATCAATTTTAAAAGCAAAAGCATTCATATTTATACCAGTGAAATTTAAGCAGATAGATCAAGCAGCTCCCTACTGTTTGCCACATAAAGCCAGTAGTCGACTCTAGTAAAAAAAAAAAAAAAGAAAAGAAAGAAAAGGTCTTTAGTACATTTTGTAAGCTGTGAAATAAAACAACTTACGCAGATTCGATTTCAGAAAGAATGTTTCGTCTGTTGTAGAGAATGTTTGACTGTTTGGAGCTTCTGTCCTCATGCTATGTTTTCTTCCCACTGCTAATTAGTAAATCATTACACTGATGTTTGCTAACATGCTGAATCTGTATTGACATAGAGTCTTGATCAAAATCAGGCTGATTTACGGAAAGTTGTGTCCAAAGTCTCTTTATCAGAAAGTTTGGCAGGAGAGATCCTCACGGTTAAAGCAATCTCTTAATGAATGCTAATGTTAGCTTGTTAGCATCTGAACTGGACATCTTTTCTTTCTTTAAATTAGAACTTCAAAAAAAATGTTACTGCATTCTTACGATTTGGCTTCTGTGGAAAGTAACAATGTGTAACAATGCTACGCTAGTGTTTTTAAAAATGAAGGGTTTGTTGAACTAGCAGTTTCTCTTTTCAACTTCCATTTTGCCAACGCAAACGCTCTTTCTGCTGGAAACGCTGGCAACTAAAGTGGACAATGTTGCTGGGTATTTTTTAAAGGGCATGTTTGTGCTGACCACAGCAGGCAGTAAGTGTTGGTGAATCTGCAGAAGTGGGGAGTGAACTGTTTTATCAGACTCTGACGCAAAAGAACAACTCGACTGCTCTGATATTGACTCTATTTCTTATCTCAGAGCCTAGCAGCTGTAAGTTTGTTTCAGGGCTTTAAATCCATCTCCATCTCTCACCTTTGAAAAACCGGTGCTGACGCTGAAAAAATGGTCAAGGCCTGGGAAACTCTGAAAGGCTACATTGATTCAGGATCCATGTCACAGGGTTCATTCTCTTCTTGACAAATTAAGATGCTCAACATATATTATTCATCTTTTGCTTCTGCAAAAAAAAAAAAAAAAAAAACAAATACATATCCTCCTGGACGATTCCAGCTACAGCCACAAAACTTTGCAAAGATATCCAAACTGGTCTGACTTAGATTGCTATTATCTTTTCAGACTGGTACCACTAAAGGGATTCTGGGAAATCGCTGAGAATTTTGTGAAATTTTCCATTGACTTAACATGGGGGTGACACTTAACTGTAATCTCGTAGAAACTTCAAACAAACCACATTTATAATCCATCTATGCAAGAACACACCAACGTCTGTGCAAAAGTAATGGAACCCAGACTCTTAAAGGGGTTAAATATTTACCATTGCCATTGAAAATATAAAAGAAAAAGCAACGAAAATATCTATGAAACATTAATAGACAAATGTTAATCCTGGTAACAAATAAAAAAACATGAGTATGACATCACTGACAGCTCCCTAGCAACCAAACAGTTTACTATAGCAACCAAAGTCTAAACTCAGCTTTGGTAAATGTTAAAGACACAGGGTATTACTCATATTAGCATTGGGAACTTTGTATGTAGTCACTGAGTCCCCCACAGCAACTACAAATTCTACCTTGGCAACCAGTCCATTATGCTCATAAAACTTTTAAATACCACTTTTTCAAGGCAACCTCAAAGTTTATCCTTCTGGTAATTGATTGTTGTCTATGCATCAAATGTAACCTTTTCTAAGAAAGACCAATAAATCTAGTATATGGGACATTTCAAGCAAATATTTACAATCAGGGTCACTTTAATATCTGATTTTGTCCTGATTCCACATTGTTTTTGCCCAAATTCCACAATCAGATTGGCTCAATTCTAATGCAGGTGAAGCCTATGCAGGAAGATGTTTGTTGTGCAAATGTTCATCTGAAAGCACCTTTATTGCATTTTTAGCAACAAAGAGATTCTTTAGTAAAGTGTATCCATGCAGTAGGTATGGAAATAAAAGCCAAATCTCTAAAATGCACAACTAGGCCTTATTATTTGAATTGCTACACGTAGTTATTACAGATGCATATGTAAGAACCATGTTGATCAACCTACCAATAGCATCTAAAGATATTACACAGACACACTGGTCTGTATCAACCAAAAAGAGACAGAGAAAAGGATCAATAACAGTATAAATAACACAAATTAAATAAAACTCAGTACACTGGTAACACTGGTGATGTATCACTTTCATCTTCAGACCCTATATAGAGGACCCTATATTAAAAAAAAGAGATACAAGATTCTTATTTTAAGCAGAATCTTGCAGCTCCACATGGTTCAAGATCAATAATAAATCGTCATAGAAGACGCAACCCCATGTGAGTGTGTAGCTGTGCTGTGTCTCGGAAGGCTGCGGATCATCACCTGTGAAAGTGGAGATAAACTCCAGCGCTGCTCTTATCTCAACTCAAGGGCAGTGAGAAGAGAGAGAGAGAGAGAGAGAGTGAGTGAGAGCCAAAAGGAGGCGGATGGGGACTCACACATGCATCCAGAGTGTACATGAGGAAGTCCTTCACTGCTGCTTGGCCAGTTTTTTATCAAGCATCTCTTGTACCTGAGAGATCAACTCTAAAATAGATTTAACTTCATTCTGTTTCAACCAAAAACGGCCAACTTTATTTAAATTAGTTTAGCCACAGAAACAAATCAAATGAACAATGATAGTTCACAATGAATTGTGGAAAAAAAAAAAAAAAAATTGTCCTCTTGATCCTGAGCTACTGCTAACTACATAATCTTTTGTGCACAAAGAGTTACCGCTGTGATGGTCTTTTCAGGGACGATATCACACCATTGTTTAACAGACTAAATAGTCTGCTCTGCCTGTGGGAAAAAAAAGCAAACGTAACCTGAAGATGATGGTCCTTGTCAATAGACGGGGGTTTGTGGACATCACAAACTAAATAATAATCACATAACAGCTTTAAATTATCTTTATAACTGTTTTTTTGTGGCAATGCTTAATATTTTTTTTTTTTTTTACAAATATTATTTTCATTACATTACGGGAACAAAATCTGAGTTTTACATCATAGTCATTTTTTACTGCAAAAATCTCAAATGTAGAACAAAGATTTTTTGTGTTTTATAACAAAATAAAGTATTGATATTATATAAATCATATATAAATAACCTATACATTTATACATTCCCCCCCAAAAGACATTGTCTTGAAATTGTATACAAAAAAACAGGCGAACCAAACGTTATACTGTTCTAAGCACTTTTTGTTTTATTGTCCTTTTTGGTGGCAGAAATTTGGCAAACACAAGCCATATCATATGTATTGCACTTCCAAGGGTAATCCTCTTTTTTCACCGCTAGATGGCACCAATTAGGGGTCTGTAAAATTAAATTTGGAGATGATTGTCTATTATTCATATAACTCATGTCATAACTCTTGTATTATTCGTTTCAAACCAAAAATATCAAAAGTTTTTGAAACCTACACATTATATTTTGAATCAAAATGAAACAATAGTTGGGTGGCGTCAATCCTACTAGATTATACAGCAGGTTTGTGCAGAGACTTTTAAGGGTTAAGGACTTGGAGGAGGATTTGGGGACCGATAAAAAATCGTTAATGTACATTTGATCCTATTCAAAAATTTTGAAAAAAAAAAAACAGCTGTACATTTATTGAAATAATTCCAAAATATGAATTTAAATACATACAATTTTATTATTTTGGCTTAGTTGTGTTTCACAAAAACCAAATATACAAATATTATATTAAAATTAATTTTTCCATAATGTAATACTAAACATACTTAAAGATCAATAGTTTGCATTTTTATTCCGACTAGTTTCTTTATATATTGAAGGTGTTTTTTTATGAACCCTCAGCTCAATTCCTAACAGGTAACTGAATTATTTATTCTGCGAAACAGTGAATAATGTATTTCTTTTGATAACTTTTAGCTAAAATGTTGCAGTAATTTAAATGTTTTCTTTCCAAGAACCCGTCATTCTCACTGTTTATGTTAACTCTTGCATTGCTGCTTGGCTGTAACTGTAAAAATGTTCTGAGACCTTTGTGAAGATGTTTCAAGTCATAACATGAAACTCTGCATACCAAAAAGAAACTTATTTCATGTTTTAGATAGCGATAACACACCAAGGCTGTGATGACATTATTGATTCACTGTAAACAGCCTAATGTTCTTTTCTTAGAGGTCACTGGAACTGTATCTATGAAATAATCCAGAGGAATCTCAGAAAAATGAACAGTATTCAAAACTTTTGGCTGAGCACATCCCGATCTCAGAGACAACCCATCTGGAAGAAATTCTGACATTCATTTGTCCGAATAAAATATTAGCAAATTAATAAATGAACCAGGATAAATATGGATTTATATACAAACACACGCAACAGCATTAATAATTTTTTGGAAAAATTACTTTTTAATGAGCAAATCATTTCAAATCTCATTTTACAAACTGTATTTACATATTGTATAAAACCTTACGAAATGTACAAATAAATTAAGCATTTCAGAAATATTCTCCAACGAATATATTACATTTACAATCAAAAACACCAAACCCGTCTCAGCTCCATAAAGACTATAAAAGAAACACCACGTGTAGAGGCCATCAACACATTTGGTCAAAGCTTGGAGAGAAGCTGAAAATACAGCTCCACTGAAACTCCGGGACAGAGTCCACAGTTCTTTGGAATCAGATTGAGCAGAGAGAGAGAGAGTGTGCTATCGGATATTTGGTCCTGATGTTGTTTCAGCTGAAGGAAGCTGCTGAGTTTGTGTCGTACTGCGGTTCAACTCTGAATCTCTGGAGCTCGGACGGTACAGCATCCGTTCTCTGACTCTTTGAGCTGAAGATTCCTCATTTCTGTTTGCATCTGCAAACGTTTGGTATCGTCGCTGAAAAACCAGCCGAAACTGAGCTTCCTGCAACAAACACAACAATCATGTCATTTGCAGAACTTCAAAGATGTGATAAAATAAAGCTTAGATTGTACAAGTTGTATTTAAAGGTACATATAATACAAGTAGAAAAATGGTCTTGCTTATCAAACTGCTAAAATGAAATAATAGGCTCGTGGTTGAAGCAGTTTCATTTGAGGAACCATTTAAATTAATTAATTGTTATTTTTAAAGGACCATTGCATTATTTATGACCATAGGCTCACTCTCCCTAGAGATAATACATGTTTTACATAAATTGAGCCACTCTCCGGATCTGGCAATAACACATTTAGCATAGCTTAGCATAAATCATTTAATCCAATCAGACCAGAAGCATTTCAATCAAAAAGGATTTTTAAAATTTAACTTTGATTGTCTTAATAGTTTGATTTATGTACTTTGCTGCAAGTGTCCTGGGGTGACTAGAAAGATGCCATTAAATAAAATGTTTAGTTTATGAATTGCTACTGGTCTGATTGGATTCAATGAACTATGCTAAGCTATGCTAAATGGTTATCGCCAGTTTTGGAGAAATTGTAAAACACTTATAATCACAGGGAGAGATTAAGAATCACACAAAACATAGAGTGTTACTTTTAAAGCAATATGCAAATGAGCTAAAAAAAGGTGAATCTTATGAGTCTCCCTTACTGAAGTCTCTTCCAGTGCTCCAGCAGCATCCCGCCGCACTTTCTTGGGTTTGGCACAGTACAGTTCTAAATGATGCAGGTCACATCCACGTATACAACATTGTTCCACGATGCCTTTCCCTTGAGAGTGAGAACCTCCTCTGCGGCCAGAGCCAGATTTACCTGATGCACACACCACAAGGAAATCATTGTTATGATGTGAATCACATGAAAAAGTGACAACCTGCAAAATTTGGAACTTCTAGAAGTCAGAATTTGAAATGTGAACTGAGAAACAACAAGATGTTAAATATTTTGGGATATACACATTCATGGAATAATATTAAAAACAACAGTATAAGAAAATTGAGTTAAAGACGTGAATCCGGAGATGCTCAGTGCACCAGTTTGATGAACCATTATTGAAGAAACTCATATTGGCATCAACCTAATCCTTGTTCACAATGACTGAAAAAAAATCTTGATTGACTTAAAAACTTATTTAGGAAAGCTATCAACTCTGAAAACACTATAAAGTGTTATTTTAACCAAACATATTGTTTCAACCCCAAAAAAAATGTTTTTCAAATCATAATGGCACAAAAAGTGCTTGGAACAGTGTATTAGGTTTAGGAAAGGTTCACTGTTTTTATAAATACAAAACTTTTTGGGGAGCTTTATGAATTTTTATTTTTGTCTCAATACTTTTGATTTTTGTTCTAAAACATGTTTGTGACAAAATTCTACAAAAATTCAGGTACAATTTTAGGTTGTGTAATTATTGTTTAGTGAGATCAAAATTTTGTAAAAAAAAAAAAAAAAAAGAAGAAGAAGAAGAAGAAGAAGCCGGGGTTGTAGAAAAATGATCCCAGGCATTTCCACAAAAATGTTTTAAAGATAATTTAATAAAGCAAATGATCTTAATAGACCTTGCTTCCAGAGTCTTCTGTACTGAGTATGATGAATATTTCCCTATTTTCACAAATCATATTTTATGTTCACTCTATTTTTTTTTTTTTTTCAAATTTTCTAATCTATAATTACAGTGTTGTAAATTTGTTGTAAATTCAACAAAAATTACTTTGATTTTTAGACCAAAATTTGCTAAACTACTTTTTTGTCAAAAAAATTAAATGATTTTTTTGAGTGCATCATATATAAAAGGTTACATAATTCTGTTCCAAATGTAAAAACTCTCATATACATTAGAATTACATGCACATGTAACAATCATTTAAAGAGTACAGCATTATGTATTATGTGTTTTAGTTTATGTTTAGTGTTTTATTTTAATTAGCATTTCATATTATCGCCTCCATGTCATGAAGTTCATTTGGGGGAAAAAAGAGTGAAAAGAGGCAAAGATGGGTTTCTACAGCGTTTGGCCTTGGATCGGGAACAGGGTGAAAGGTTTCTCCTTCTGAGAAATATAAAGCATTAACATCAACAATCCCAAATCAAAAGTACATGTTGGTGTGGTAACTTCTACTGTCATTCATGAAAAGTTTAAAAGCTTTAACTAGCGTTTAACTAGAAACTATAACTAGCTTCCGCCTACAATCATAATCTTCTGCACTTTCTATTGGTTGTTTCTGATCTCCATCAACAGAGTGATAGCCGCAGGACTTGATAACGCTGTATCTTCAGGGCAAGGCCACTTTATTGCACAGATATTTCATGATATGAATATAATTCAGTGTTTTGTGAGAGACTACAGAGTTAGAGAAGAAGCAGTGTGGAAGTTTACGTTTTGTAGGGACTCGCTCCCCTCTGTAAAAGCCTCTGTCTCCACACACAAACTCCAGATCTTCGACTAGTTCTCTTCCACATCGTGATTTGGTGGCTTCGCTGGGCCTCTGTAGAGTCAGGATGCAGAGCAGCGAGCATAGGACGTAGACGGAGCGCCAGCCTGGCACCTGCTCCAGTAAAAACAAGAAACAATCACACACCTGCAGCTTATCAATCTCCTTCTGCAAGAAGCAATGGACACAAGACTTGAGGGATGACGTTCTTTGAGGAGTTTGTTTAGCAGACAGTGCTTTGAGAGCAACAGAACAACTCCAGATGTTCAAGCTCCGCAATGAAAGACCCTTTAATAACGGCCGTTTGTTTCCAATGGAGGTCATTGTGGCCCAAAATTTTACAGTAATAAACTTTCTCCAAATGAAATCAATGTTCAAATGGAAAATTAATGTTTGGTAACATATTTTAATAGTTATTTTAAGTATTTTCTTATAAAGTGAAACAGTGACACTCTTAGAAAGAATCTGAGGCATAGAAGTGTTAGTAAATAATTTGAAAAGAATGCAAAAACATTCATTTTATTGGTCAGAAGGCAACTCGGAAAGGCCAATGATACTTTGTAAACCACATCAGTTAAATTCCAACATAAACCTTTGATTTGCAGGTTTCATAGAAACTGACAACCCATCATAAATCTAAAAGTTAACGTAACTCTAACCACAAAGTGCTCCAGACTTTGAAATGTCATTGTTTGACCTGCTGCTGTGTAAATAATAGATCTATATTTGCATCATAATAGCTCCCAAACCTGCAGTGGAGGCGGTAATTGTTAGCCAGAAAAACGTAATTAGATTCATCCATTGAAACCAGTAATTTTCCAAAAAACAAGAGATGTTTTGACTAACTTTAGCGAGCGAGTGGAATCTTTCGAAATTAAATATGCACCAGGATGAGCTGGTGCTAAATCAGAACATCTAATAAAGAAAATCCAGGCAAACTCATCTTACCTTAAGCATGACTCCTGCGAGGGTCTGAAGACCTCTGGCATGACCGCTTGGCATTCCGTTTGATATGTCTAGATTGTTTGTTTTTTACAGTTTGGTGTCTCTAAGGAGCAATTGAGGGCTTCTCTCTCTCCAGTGTCCTCTTATAGGAGGAGCAGGAGGGGACGGCCCAGCAGCTCACACACATCTAACCTTCCACCACACAAACCACATCTAATCAAGAACCCAAAGCACAACTAAATAAAACACAAACGCCCCTGAAGAGAATCCCTTGGTTATATATACACACCTTGTACACCTTGTGCACCTTACAAGCATCAAAGTGAACTCGGCCAATGAGCTCTTACATATGTGTAAAAAGCTGCATTTACAACTCATTGTGAAAGTTTAATGAACTTGTTCTCCAGCTCGAAGATTATTTCCGCTATGTGTGCATTATCCTGTCTTACACAGCCTTCATAGAGGAACACAATGAGCCTGTTGGGAGATTATCAAAAACAATATTAACTTAAGAGGACGTTATTGGAGGCCGTTTCCCAATGGAGTTTCATGTTCTGCTTGTGGTTGCAAGTGTTTCCTCCAGGCACTCCAGTGTCCTCCCACCATACTAAAAAAATGGTAAAACAATGCACTGGGAGACATTAACTGCAACTAGATAACGTTTGGCACAAACTTTGATGTTGGCCTGTAAAAGCGCCATTTAAACATTTTTAGAAGCAAAAAAGAATCTTTGGTTGTTATGAAGTCATTGACATCATCCATTCGAGTGATTAAATCAAGCTCCATATCTCCATAATGTTCATTAGCTAAAAATGGGATGTGCCAAAGGGGTTGCTATGGTAGAGTCTGGCTGCTATCGTCATTCAGCCAAATTGAGATACAGTCCAGAAAATCTGGTTGCTGGGGTAAACAGTTTGGTTGCTAGGGAACTTTCCGTGATGTCTTAAACATTCAACAAGATATTTTCCATTTATTTTTAAGCCATATATAATAGCCAAATGCTTCTGAAGGATCAGCAATCCAATGATCCCTCTTGTAGTTTGTGAACATGTAAACATTTAATCATGCTCAAATGAAAATGTTACACGCTATATAGCAGTCTATTGTGTATTATTAATGTTTTGGGGGCATATTCTTATATAAAACTGGCAATGTTCGTGATTTAAATTAATTTGCTCATCTACATATGGAGACGGGGCATGAAAACTAACATAAAAGGATTGGTTACATTAGATTACAAATGTATATGAATATTGCAGTGTCTGCTGGGAAGTCGATTTTTCCCCTTCCTTTGAAGTGTGGATCCAGACACTCTCTCAAAAGAGAATTGGGACACCGATTCACAGTGAATCGTGGGAAAAACCCAGGAAATAAATGATGTACATTGTAAACTGAATATACAGATATGAGGTTTAGTTTTCTGCCATAAATAGCACCTTTCTTTGAGATTTTTGTGGCATTTAAATCAAATGCAATGCATATATAAACATGTTAAGGTATGTGTTTATACAACTAAACAATTGTGCAGCTCAAAGAAGTTTATATGGTAAAAAAAAAAACGTTACAAATGGCTCTTTTGATGCAAAAGGTTGTCTACCCTTAAATGTACTTCTTGAGCCATTCCTTTAATGCACTGGTCATATGTTTTTCAATCTTCTACTTGAGAGAAGGAGGGTCTCACCACATATTGTCTGTTGTTCTTTAATCCAGCAGAAAACAAAATGGCAAAAAAACGAAAGAGTTGTGAAAGTCTCTAATGCTAAAAGTATGCCCTTCAGAGTCTGTCTTGTTTGTATTTTTGAGCTTAATATAAAATATTGAATAAACCCAAAGCATGCCAAGAGAATATCGATCAGACCAACACTGTAGCCTGAACATGGGATAAAACAGGTGTGCTTTCTTTCTAAGCTCAAGAGTTTCAAATATTATAAAAGGACTTGTTTTCAGTCTACTCCTGTCCTGTTTAATTTTTGTAAAATCGGCTCTGGTTCTTTTCTTGGAGCATCATTTGTTTGTTTGTTTGTTCAGATCTTCTCTTCTGTTGTAACGGGTTGCATTTCTCCTGGCTCAAACTAGTCTGGTCATTTTCTCTCCAGTCTAGCATCAACACATAATTTCTGCCCACACACCTGGCTCTGTTTTGTTTTACTTGTAATGTTCTATAAAAACCTTTGAGACGGTTGAGTGTGAAAATCCCTGAAAAAGAGCAGAACTGAACTCGGAAGCT
Organism: Danionella cerebrum; assembly: GCA_007224835.1. Taxonomy (NCBI): domain Eukaryota; kingdom Metazoa; phylum Chordata; class Actinopteri; order Cypriniformes; family Danionidae; genus Danionella; species Danionella cerebrum. The sequence goes on along the minus strand of SRMA01025032.1, from coordinate 139,334 downwards.
CAGTGATTTGCTGATTAAATATTTGATATACACATAGCTTATGCCTCAAAATGAGTGTCTAACAGTAACTTTGCATCTGTATATCACATAAAGATACTCTCTGCTGCATGACATTGAATTCCATCTTCAGAGTGACGACAGCAGGGAAAGCAGTTATCACGAGTGTATCTCCGCAAGTAAGCCGCCTGTGAGATTCTGGAGTGTGTAGGCTTCAGCTTCTGTGATAAATCAAACGCTCAGTCAATCAAAGTGTACTAACAAAAGAACAATCCCTGATAAAAAAGACAAAACGTTACGTTAACCGTCAGCCGTGTGGGTACATTAAAATCTGGAGGAACACTGTACAGTATGAGATTTTAAAACAAAATTCACATGAAGCAAGACCATTTTATTTGAACTGAGAAACAACTTTTCAGAGAAATAAACTTGAAAAAATACTGTGATCCCAGAGCAAAAATGTGTTGTTTATATATCCTAATATTCATCAAAAATGAATGTTCCTGCCCGTTGCCGCTTTAGAAGCGTAGAAAATTGATGGACTTACTCATTTATAAAGGCTTGTGGCAGAACTGATTCTCTAGCTTTCACTTGTCGACTTGAAAAGGCCAAGCACAGATTCTTTCTCTCTCAGTTAAGCTCTGAACTGCTCAAAATCAAACTATTTTACTATTTCCGTTTTAAAAAGTTTTTCTACTTGCATTTTAAAAGCATTTGCACATATTTTGGAAGCCAAAATCTTTCTTGAGCCGGTTCAAATATTTTGGGTCATTATCCTAAAATACATTGAATTTGGAAAGACATATGAACCCCTAGTCAAAAACAGGGCTGAACCCCCTGGAAAAAAAAAACACCATAGTTTTGTTCTTTGGAGTTACAGGCAACAAAAATGTGTCTCCTTGTAGAACTACAGAATATTTTGTGTGCCCAGAGCATTTTCTGACATTGTTTTGTCTTCTTTACACATTTTAAAAGTTCTTTACAGTTCTTAGCTGATAATAACCCATCCCACCGACCCTGTGGCTTTTTTAGGGAATGGATGTCTGAATGATGACAGCCACAAGAGCCCTGCAGGGGAAAAAATGCTATGAAGAAGGGACACTTTCATGAACAACCTGGGAGAAAGTGATGCATATTGCAAATGTGTTCTTTGGTAGGGTGAGAGAAGTAGAGCTTTTTGCCATAAATAAATTGTGTTTATAAAAATCAACTTTCTGTCTAGCACTTGTGAAATATTTTTTAAAAGTGTTATTTCACAGGGAGGCTATAATGTTTTCAATTTGTTTTTCCCTTGCTTTTAACATATCCACTGTTACACTGGAGAAAGAACATGTCATACGCTTTGCCAATTTAAAAAAAAAACAAGCGCAAAGAGAACTTGAGCGATGCTTGCTGACAGGTTATAGGAAGCAACGCATTCTCCCTTCCATTCAGAGCAACTAAGCTAAGTCTAAGCAAAGCATGATAAAGTAAAAATGTGACAAATGGCCATCATGCTAATTAAGTGGGACACATTGACCATTTTCACATTTCCACAAAACTCAAATGACCACTGAAAAATCCATAAAAACCTACTATTCCTTTCAAGTTGTTCTTTCTATTCACTTATTTCACGCGGCCACTATTTTTGGAACAGGCTCTGTTGGGAGGAAATAGTATGAAGAAAATCAAGAAAAAGGATGTCTTACTGTTGTGTAAGAGCCATTATCTGACCAACAATGTCATACATTTAACATTACCTTCTATATTGATGATGTAGCCTCCAATAAATCAGCTTGTGGCATTCAACATATTTTTTTATTCAATACAACAGATTTAATATCCTGGCAGTGGTCCAAGGCTTGGCATCAATGCCATGTTTGTTTACTTCTACTTTAGGATTTCTTCACATTGGAGCGTTTTTAAAATGGCGGCTGTGTGAAATAGGCAAAAAGGAATAAAGATAAAGTATTGTTTCGTTCCCCTGATCATTTATATTAACCAAATGTAGGATTTTCAGAACTACATGTTGTTTTTTCATTTGACCAATTTATACAAGATACTTTATAATTTCACAGAGTATTGTAACAGTTTGCTCCAATAGTTAAATATCTTTTATTTATACTGCATATATATATATATTTTGTATTTTTTTTTTTTAATTGGACATACACATCACACTCTAACACAGAAAACATAGGGGCACGTGTAAAACTAATGAGAACATGGACACGGATTTTAACAACAGCAAACAAACAAACACAAACATACAGACTTCCATCATACATACAAACATAGTTAGCTATATAAAGCTAAACGATGAAGTATAACTGGAATATAGTGACTGGTGTATTACTCGTCATAGTTTTGCAGATTTAGAACCACTATAATAACTGGAACATGTACGTTAATTAAAAGGCGAAATAAGTTTTCCCCAAATAAACGTCTTTTTTCATTTATACATTTCAGCAGGCATACAGTCTTTAGAATCTCTAGTCCGAGTCTTGATAAAGATCCACCTCATTGTTTAGGGAATCTGTTTGAGTGCAACATATTGTAAATGAGAACAAATTCAGTTTCATGCAGGATTGTCTTTGGGTCACACAAGATACTGTAAAGAACCACCGGAACATTTCCAAGCAGTGAATTTTTGATAGATAGAGAGAGGAAGGTACAGAAACATCCAAAACGTTTCGCTGCCGTACTGCAGTCTCAGGTGAAGTCTCTGACCTTTCTTCAGAGGCATGTTTCTAGGCTGTGCAGAGGGCTGGCAGGGCAGGGGCGGATGTGCGGTGCCCCATTGTCGCTCAAACCCAGGTAGACAGAACTCTCTGCAGCGTTGTTGTTGCAGTTGAGGGTAACTGGCAGACTCTGCTGCCTGAGTGGACGGGACGGGTAGCGGGACCGAGGAGGCCTCTGGGGTGGCTGAGAGGCACCGGGATGACGAAGAGCCACACGCACGTGGTTATGATTGGAGCGTTCTGATTCATCATCCACATCAGTTTCATCGATCAAAGGAATGTTATGAACAGAGTCGGTGATGATGAACTCTGGATGCGTCTGGAAGTCGTGAATCGAGTTGCGTGATTCAGGCCTTTCGATGCCATCGTATAAGGAGCTACGGAAAGCTTTCACCACCCGAATCTATAGGTCAAGGGTGCAGGGGTAAAAGATGCCAAAGAGAGGGAAAATGGAGGGATTGACAGGGACAGACAGGTGAAAAGAAAGTTAAGTCCCCCTTTAGCAAAACATAGACTCACTTTCTGCGAGAGCTCGAGCTTCACATCCATTTGGTGCAATAAGCCTTAGATAAACAAAATTTCACAGCCATTCTATAAACCTCTATAGAATGATGCCAAAAATTAAATTACAAAAGGAAATTTCAAGATTACACAAGACACCAACACAAATCTTTCCACTAAAAATGGTCTGTCAAAGCAGCCTTAGCCCCCTGTCTGCTTTTCATCTAATATGTGATGTGGATCTAACGAATGATACAGTTCAACTTGATTTATGCTAATGATCAGATGGTTCGAGCATAAAGCGAACAGATAAAAATCAGACATGTTCGCTCGGAATGTTCAAAACAACGTTCACTGTTGCCAGTTCAATAACAAATCATTGAGAATTCATGGAGGAAAAGAAATAAAATAAAACGTGCACGGTAAACACCACCACACAGTAAAACACACAGTGTACACAGTACACACATAAAGAACACACATCTGAAACAAAAAAGTGAGGTTGACGACAACTGTACACACAAAAAACATACAGGAAATAAAGGCATGCGTGTTCACATACTGTTGGCGTTGACAAACTCTGTAGTAATGTTTCAACAGTCTTGAAAAAACAGATTTCATTAGTGGCTAAGTAGTATTTATTGTTCTGACATCCGTTTTCCTCTTTTACAAAAAAAAATGATGTCCTTACTGTACAGATTTCAATATTTTTCTCACTCGTACAGAGCTCATTGAGATGGTCTTGACTGCCTTGAGAAAATCAAAAGTAATTGTCTCCTATTTGACCATGCACAATAATTCAAGTTTTCTCTTCCCGTCCATGCGTGGCATGCAAGTACACCTTCCATAGAAAACTAAATCCATCAATTTTCCTTTTGTAGCATCCCGGTTATACACAATTCACTGCAAAATGTGTGTGACCATGCTCCTCACACAATCATATTCCTCTGGACTTTTATTCTTTTTTTATTATTCATTCTTCACATACTATAGTACATGCATAGCCAAAGCACATTCGGGAATGAGCACAAAGCAATGTGGTTGACGAAGGACTCAACAACATGGACAACAGTTTTTTTTTTTGTTTTTTTTTTTTTTTTTGCAGATTTGTTTTTCCAAAAAGCCATTTATTTTGAGTTTCCTGCTTAATTCCAAATTCCTTTGCTACACAGAACTGCTGTTGTAAACTTTCGAGTATAAGGCCCAGAATTCACTGAGGAGTGAGAACCCCGTTGAAAATATACTCCGGTGAGAAATCAGTCTTTTGTGTTTCAGGCACTAGATGGAAAAACAGAAAAGGGATCGTGTTTGGATGGTTCCAAACACATCACGTCAGAACTCCTCAACGTGAGGCAGACGAAAGACAGACAGATGGATGGAAGACTGAAGGTCTAAACAGAAGGTACAGCACGTTTTCTTTTGTTGTGGCACTTCCCCCCCAACAAAAGCTTCTGAGAAGCAGCCATCTTGTCACACAACCGCATGTCTAGTGAAACTCCAAAAGAAATAAATTAGAACTTTTCCTTCAACAACAAAGACAACATTTAAAAAACTGGACAAATGACGGGACAAAACGGAACCAAAAGGCAATTCTTTCATTAAAGGTTTATAATTAAAAGGACCTGAAGATAAACAGTGATTGGGAAGTGTTCATGGAACTAAAGGGGTTCCAGCTGAGCTAATGCTCTCTGGTTTCTTTGAAGGGATTTGGAAATGCTATGACACAACTGTTTTCTTTACACCACCGCAATAATCCCTTTTGGTACCTGGTGGGCAATGTAGATGTTATATTTGGTGAAGTGAACCCTAATAAACAAAAGTGACTTACACAAAGCTACAATTTAGACAAGACTTGGCAGCAGATAATAAAGGAAAAATTAAAGTAGTGGAAAACGAAGCAGCAAACAATGTGAAGTTTTTTCAGTGAACAATTCTGAAACCTGTGAAGAGAAAAAGGAGAATCTGAGCACGGTGCACAAAGAAGAAGGCTCTCATCCTGAACGGAGGAGAAAACGTTAGCACTATTAATGCCAAAAAATTCCCCCCCTGACCAAAAACATGGTGGCAAACACTGAGGGCTTATACTCGCAGGTTTACAACAGTCCCGCTTTGCTTTGGTCAAAACCATGTTGTTTGGCTCTTTTGAGTGAATTTCTCATACGTCACCACTGATTTAAGGATGAATTATTGGCAAATCTAACAAATGGAAGATCAAAAATAATGCTTGAAGAAAAAGAGCCCATCGTGGAAGTGATATAAAGCAGGAAATAAGTTATGAGGTAGCAAGGAGGATGAAATAAGAAACAAGAACGGAAGGCCACTAATAAACAAGCAAAACCAACTGAAACTTCATGTGTAGAGAGATGAAGCAGATGCTCCCATGATAATCTGCTCTCTCTGTGTAACGCAAACACAATCAACATTCAGCAGACGCAGCATTTGAAGGCAGGCAACAATGCATGTGTGTATGTTGGTGTGTAAGCGAGGCATCTGAGAGCACGGACTCTATGAGGTGCCGTTAACGGAACGTAAGGACTCACTCCCGGGGGCACCAGTTGCATTGGCAGTGGAGAGAACTACGTGAGAGGGAGTAGAATTATTGGTTACGTCATGGAGCTGGCTGAGCACTGAAGAACGCCGTCTCACTGCCCCCTGAAACGAACCACTTCTCTTGAAGGTACTCACTACCTCCATCTGCAGGAGAGAGAGAGAAGGACATCACACACATAGGCCAATCAGCTTCACAAAATGAATGGGACACGGAATTAGTCACTCGGAGAGGGGTTCTGGGAAGAACAGTCGCAGGAAAAGCTGCTTTCAGCTATATGCACGTGTTTTAAGAGTGTTTCTTCAACTTTTGTTATCAGAATCTAACACATAGCAGATATCTGAAAACTCTGGGGCTCTTTCAGTCATGTTTATGCACCCTTGCAGGCAAATGTGATCGGCGACCTAAAATAGTATTTGCACTTTTTTAACACTAAAGTTATTTTATGGTAGCAATTCATATTAAATGTTATTAAATGATGAGGCATGATGTTTAAAGAAAAAAGGTGAAAATTTCACTATAAACACTATGGGAGAGAATGAGTTTTTTTTCTTCAACAAAGCAAATTAGGCGCACATTTTACCACTTTGGAATGTATTCTTCAGTTTCTGGGTCTGGAAGTTATAGCTTAGCAAAGATAATTAAGATTTTGATTCAATTTAATTTCAAAATCATTTTTCAACTTAAACAAGACTTTTCTATACAGTAGGTTTATATAGAGCTTTAATAAGAAATCATAGCAAGAAAATGTGAAACAAAAACCACATGTTCAAGTACTTAAAAAGAAAAATACACAAGTTTTGATAACTTTTGATCACAACGATTCAGCCTTTTTAAAGATTTTGAGACTGGGCCTAAAGGGGGCACTGTCACAGGAAAAGATTTTGTTTTGAACGGTCATTTTGTGCACTCATGCACAGAGACGACAAAATTGAAGCTGTGATTTTTCTGGATTTAGTGTGAGAATCCGTCATTTAAAGTAATGCTCTGAGTAAAATGGACGGTTTTAATAAACTGTTTTGATAAATCATAAAATAAAAATTTTATTTTTTTGTAATGTGTATTTAAAACTACATACCGGTAGTTATTCCATGTAAGCCTGTAGATTGGAAGTCAAGTATGGACTGATGCTCACAGATCCAGGGCTCAGAAATATGTAGTTTCAATATGAAGGGAATAGTTTCTTCCTGATCTCTAAAGCATATTATAAATTGAGAAATATTGGTAAAACTTGACCGCTTTGGGATATTATTGTTCCTCAAAATGTTAATGGAATCTGGTTCTTTGAACACAAAATCAATTAATTAATCAACGGATTATTTTACTATGATTTGTCTAATCTGGCCCTCTGAAGCTCCATTATCTATGCTAAGCGATTCTAAAAGTGCAATCAGAGCCAGAGAAAGACTGAACAGATTCCTAACTCGACTTAAAAACACGGGGGTTGAGTACCATTGATTGGCTTCATATGACACATACCTCTGATATGAAGAAGGTTCAGAGAGGAATTGTAAAAAGGGCCTATATTTGAAGAATCATTGTAACTGGTGTAAGACATGAAAACGCAAGCATAATGGACTGAAATAAAACAGCATGACCAAGCAGCAGGGACAGCTAAGGTGACTTTAGGAAGAGAGAGAGAGACAAAAAAAAATAAAAACTTATCAGTTCAAAAAAAGCTGGTGAAGAAAGTAATGCATGTTTGAGTAATGATGAAAGTAAAGTTCAGAAAAGGCATTTGGTGTATTTTAAGGCAGAATGTGTCAGCACTGGAGCAGCCGTCTCTGTGAGAAACAACACAAAACCAAAGTTAAAGCAGACAGGAAATGGCAGACACAACGTCACCTGAGTCTGAATACGGTTGAGTCCTCTGAACCACAAGATTTGCCCTCGTCTCAGCTCTCTCTCAGCGTAATCAATCTCCTCTTCATCCTCAGCCATGTCTTCATCCAAGATCTCATCTGGGGCTGGCCCATGGCCTGCTTCTTTCAAACACGTCAGCTGATGCGTTGGCACTGATGAGATAACCTAGCACGATAATTATTGGGTTCAAATTAGCTCATGCAATGCAAATACTGCAAAAACTGAATCAAAATCTTGATTTTCTTATTTGAAAAAAAAGTCATCTAGTTTCAAATTGTAGAGTATAGACTATTTCGTTTATTTTAAGAACATATGACCTACATTTTCTTGAGGAGAAACAAAGAGGCTTATTCTGAACATGAATTTGCTAAAAACAAAACAACAAAAAAACAAGCCACCAAACTTAAAACTAGAATCTTAAAAGAACAAATTCTTATTAAAAAATGAAAATCTGTTTAATTTTAAGCTATAAAACAGTTTTACCATTTTTTTTCTTACTATGTACTAAGCACAAACATTCTTAGGTTGGTGCTATTTTTCTTACCAGTTACCATAGTTACCATTTAGTTAGCTAAAAAAAATGTTAAGCAGGGTTTTTCTAGTTTAAAGAACAACGGTTCTTGTTCTAATACTGTTTTTTAAAAAAAAAATAGATAATTTAGAGCTTATAACAAGGAAATCAGTCATTTTAACCCATGTTTAGTTTACACTCAGTCACTTACCTGGCCCCATACAAGTTCACCCATTCCTACAAACAGGCACCAAAGCCACTGCTCCACATTTAAGGGGGAACAGCTGAAGGGCTTTCCACCAAACTGCACAATCACAATCTAGAAGTAACAGGATGATTAAAAAAAATTAGTAAAGATGTTTAAAAGAAGAACTTACAAAAAGTTGCAATTTGTGTGCATTTGCCTGTATTGCAAAGGTTCCAAGAACTATGGAACAAAAGATAGGGTTTGAGAAGATCCCGTCAAACACGTTCCTCTCCCCATGAATCTTCCGGGCATTGATTTCATTAAAGAGTTGCATTAGAACAAAGGTGTTGAAGATGATGGTGTAATGCTCGGAGGGAGGAGAGTGAAGTGGAGCATTTCGGCCACTGTCAATGTCAAAGATCTTCTCCCCTGCAAAAAAAATTAAAATGACCAGGAGAGAATGCACAGCCGCATCAATGAGATGTACATCGATGCAGAAAACTCAGATCAACGACTCAAAACTTACCAACAAACAGAAGAGTGAAGATGATGATGAGCTGGTAGACTGCATGTCCAAGGATGTTCTTCATCATGGTTCTGGATATGAGGGGGTTATTCCTGCCATATGGCTTTCTCAAGAGCAGTGCTTCCGTGGGGGGTTCCGTTGCAAGGGCAAGAGATGCAAAGGTGTCCATGATCAGATTGACCCACAACATCTGCACAGCCTTAAGGGGAGAGTCCTGAACGCAGAGATTGAAAAACAAAACAACATCATGTAACATTTTGGAAAGACCTAAGCTAGGAAGGAAGATTTTTGACCAACAAACAAGCCGCAAGTTGGCAAATCTTTTTTTTTTTTTTGTTTGTTTGCTTTTATGTTTTTACTTCACAATTTCATCATGTAATTTTTATTTTTAAACAATACATCCTGCCAAAGTAAAAGGGGCCTATTTTAAAACAGAAGTGTATGAACTGTACCTGTGTGATGCAAGCACCAGTGAAGGCAACGATAACTGCCACAACATTCACTGTGAGCTGAAACTGAAGGAACTTGGAGATGCTGTCATACACATTCCGCCCCCACATCACAGCCTTCACTATGCTGGAGAAGTTATCATCCGTCAAGATGATGTCAGAGGCCTCCTTGGCAACATCTGTACCAGCAATGCCCTGCACAAATGAATGAGTTTACAATTATTTTTTGTGTATTCACAAGTCAAAACATACAGTACAGTGATATAGTTTATGGAAGTGTGGGGAAAATGCTGTTTAATTTTCACTTCCATTTTGATTGATAACGTTTTTATTTTTGTTCATCTAAATCATATTAATATTTGGTGCAATGTTACTTTGCCTTAAAAACAGCAGCTTCTAGTTTTTGGGTTTTTTTTTAATTAAACATAGTTTTTGAAGGAACTCATCTGGTAGTTCTTCCAAACATCTTGGAGAACTAAACAAAGGTCTTCTGTGGATGTAGCATTCTCACATCTTCGATCTTTTCATATAATCCTAGTCACACTTCATCATCAGGGCTCTGTGAGGGCCATGCTATTATTTCCAGTACTTTGTGCAGAAGATGGTTCAAAACGACCTTGTCTTTGTGCTTGGCATTATTCTCCTGCAGTTGAATTGAATGGTGAATACGCATAATTCCAAAGCAATTCCACAGATACTCACAAGGGATTTGTGGACTTTTGAATAAGATTTTGCTAAACTTTTGGTTGACCGAAAGCAGTGCTGTTATGGCCCTGAAGGCTCTGTGTAGTTTCTATTACTTTGCTTGTTTGCTCTCTCTTATTCTCTCTCTTTTGGCAGCACTTTTTCTGATTAGGTGACTTCAATCAACCCATTAGCCAACCAGAGTTGAGGCTGGAGCCTACGAAGTCCTCCACATCCTGTGCTGCAGCGGTCTCAGTGGGAATCTACTCAGTGGGGCTAGGTGTGACTGGAGAGAAGCTTTGCAATTTCAGATATGTGCAACTTAATTGTTTGCCTGAGGTTTTGTTATTAGAGAGAGTGTTTTTCTTACCGTTTATTGTCTGTTTGTTTAGTGCCCGGTAATAGCTTCACTGTGGTTCATCTTCACTGTTTGGATGTTGTAAATTGTAAAAATAATAGTAAAAAAAAATGTACTTCCAATACATCTTTTCCCCTTCAAACTGGAGTGCATGGCTGCCATCAGCCATGATCAACCTAAATGACTCAATTTGTTCGATTCCAAGATAAAATGCCATTGCAATAAAAAAAAAAAAAAATCAAAGTCATTGCACCATGCACCAATTGTGCTCATAAGTTTATACCGCCTGGTAAGATTTCTCTCTCTTCCTTCTCTCCCCCCTTGCTCTTTCTATCTGTTTCTTTCTTCTCTTTACTTCTCATTTATTCTATTTTGCTGCTGAGAAACACCCTTGAGAAAATGGCTCTGGTATGAGCTACATTTTTAAGTTGTAGGATAAAAGTTGAAATAATTTATCAGTGTAATACTCACTACTCTTGAGTAGTTTTAGAGCTACTTTTTACTCCTACTTTGAGTCATATTTAGAACAGATACTTTTACTCTACTTTCTTTTTTGGCAAGTAATGGCACTTTTACTTGAGTATAATGTCTGTACTCTTTAGACCACTGATAACACAAAAACATCATCAGGCCAAAATGATCAAAATCACCTTTTGAAAAGTTTCTGTTGTGGTCTTGATTTTAAAGAGCTGCACAGTTGTTTTAAACAAAGTTGTTTGACAATAAGTGGCTTCTCCCAACCACCAATGATGAGTGGGAAAAATATGCCATGAGAAAAATGTGCCAGGGTCTGTAAACGAACGAGTACAACTGTATATGCAGCTTATTAGTACCGATATCTAAACAGGTGAAAATATTCTCACCATTGCAAAGCCCACATCAGCTTTCTTCAGAGCTGGTCCATCGTTTGTGCCATCACCAGTGACTGCAACCACCTGCCTCTGTTCCACAACGGTGCTGTCAATGATTCCTGGACAAGAGAATTGCAAAATAAATTAGTACCTTCAAAAGAAAAACACACAGTTGCTAGCAAAAGGAAATCAGTAATCTTCAACTAGCAAAATTAAAGATGTAGCTCCAGAGGTAACTCCAAGATGAAGGTCATTTTCACAGAAACAAGCTGTGAATAAAGGAGACTCACCTTTGACTAGAGTGTGTTTGTCTGTTGGAGAAGAGCGAGCAAGAACTCTCAACTTGGGCCAGATTTTGTCAATGCGCTCCTGCTCAATCTGAAAATATATACATAAAACCCTTGTTGGCATTTTTATGTTTCATTAAAACTTCTCCAGATTATAGCCAGGATCTTCTAAATCATTCTCATTGTAATGTAAAAATACACATCAGCATAAGTTCACCCCTGATAACAGATGCAGATCTAATTACCTCTCCTTTCTCATTCCTGATTCGCCTATTGAAATCCTTCCCTTCCATGCATAGGAAGTCATCCCCTGGATGAATGATGCCACACTTGGCAGCAATGGCGCGTGCAGTGTTTATATTATCTCCGGTCACCATCCGCACAGTGATACCTGCTCGTTGACACTTTTTAATGGCATCTGGGACCTGATTAGAATATTACCGTTATACTGATACCCAACATAGAATGCACCCTAGATGCAGTTTCTTTTCTAAACAAAGCATTCTAAAACAAACCCATGTGTTAAAAAGAAAAGCTGCATTTGTACCTCTGGTCGAACTGGGTCTTCAATGCCGACAACAGTGATACAGATCAGATTTGAGACAATTTCAGTCTCATTCTCCCAGTCTGGCATGGGGTCAGCAGGAAGCTCCCGGTAAGCAACACAAATAGTACGAAGTCCATCGCATGCCATTGGTTCGATCACCTTCTTCACCATCTCATCCCGGTCACGTGGCTTGAAAGCCCGAGCCTCACCATCACGGGATAAAATGAACGAGCACCTGTCACAACACACGTGTTTGATGAAACTAATATAATATATTCAGAGTGGAAATCATTAAATTTAACCAGAACAAGTTAGTAGGTTCAGATAGAAGACGAAATGTGGCCAAATTTTATTATATTGCATTCCTTCAAATACAGAATCAAAAGGAAGCCTTCAGAAAGAAAAATCAAATTGGTGAAATAAAGAGCTATGCTAATAGGAAAAATATTGGAAGCTAAAATGTAAATACAAATATATGTTAAATGCAGTAAATGCATCAAATCATACTTTTCCATACTCAGGGGTCACAAACAGAGAAACCAAAGAGTGATTTATTCACAAACAAGCAAAGATGGAATAAAGGCACCATTAAAGGTTTAATTAAAATAAAAAAATAAATTAAATAAAAAAACCATAGAAATTAAGCTGACGTCTCAATGTCAGAAAGTACTTCATTGTCTGTGGGTATTCTATTTTTTCTCCTACTTTAAACGAATGCTGGGTATGTTCTTCATACATGTTACATAGACTGATGGACACGCACCCATTAACTATAGATTAATGATATTTTACAACACTATTTTAACCAACTTTTGAAACTGGTTATATGACGAAGCATCATTGGAAAAGGCTAGGGTCTATGATAGCATCCATTCACTAAGTGGCAGTGCTAATATTTAAAGTCATCTTTTTTACTCTAAGTGATAAAGAGAGCTGATTTTATATTCTTTTAAGTTTAAAATGCGAATAAAGGACAATTGCCTCCTAGTAAATATTACCGGAAGACCGTAAAGAAGTTTCAGAATTTACTAGAATCTCAATCAAGAAGCAAAAACACTTCAGCTCCTAGATGATATCTCCCAGTACTTCCATGATGCGTATTGTGACAATTTTGTATTGCAATATATTGTGCTACAATATATTGTTACAGCCTTAATTTGAAAAGTTTTACATTTTTGACCATTAGAGAGACACTTGCTCCTTCCATTCAAAATAAACTGCTGCACGTTTCTAAAATACTATGTGGCTATGTATAGATTTATAATTCACAAGAGCTTCAGTATTACAAAAATATGCAAATTTTGGCCAATCAGAGAGCATGGCTGAAGATCCGTTATCACCAACCGTTATAGGGAAAAGCTTTCAATTACATGCTATATTCTAAAATAATCTGTAATTTTGATTTTAAATATTTATACATTTACTGGAGAATTACTTTAATGGATCTATATACAGGTTCATTCCCCTTTAAGTGTCATCTGTATGAAAAACTAACTTCCAGGGCTGATGAATCGGAAAAATTCTAATATGTTGAGGTGTACTGAGATGTGCAGTTATTCTCAAGATAGTACCGCCGCGCATGAAAGCACCATGCTATAACTGAACCTACAGCTGGTTCATGAATGATTTATATCCATCTGCTCATCTGCACTGCTGCAACATTTGGAAACCGTGTTTCCCATACACAACAAAAATGTTAAAGGTAAACTGTATTTAACACAAATGTTATTGGACTTTTGTCACAGTTCACATTTATCTTTAAAAGATACATTTATAAATACATTTTCAAGTAAAACAGGCTTAAGTATTCTCAAGTCCTTGAATTTAAAGTGAAAACACTAACTTCTTGAGCAGGATCTCAGAAGCTCCTTTGCTGTACAGACGGAAGCTTCCATCTGGCATCTGAATGACAGTACTCATGGATTTTCTGACAGAATTGAAGGTGTAGACTTTATAGAGCTTTTCTTCCGGGATCTGCTCCCTCACAGTTTGATAGTTCTGCTTGAGATCTAGCACGAGTCCCAGTAGAGCACATTCTGTCTTATTACCTACTTGTTTGGGGAGCCCACCTTCCTTATCAGCAGGCTTTAAGACAGAGAACAGCAGAGTGAAGAACAGGAGAAAATGTAGTACATGGTCTTTCATAGAGAAGGGTTCCATTAAAGTACATTTCCTCTCACCATTATTTTGGAGGTATATGCACAGTTTACAGCAATTCCAGTGGTGATGAGCCCCACGGTCATTTGGTTGATCTGGTCTGGGGCAGGGATGTCGCGGAAGTGCTGGTCCCCTACGTAAATCTGCACCACCGTCATTCGATTTGTGGTGAGGGTTCCTGTTTTGTCTGAACAAATAGCTGTGGCATTGCCCATCGTCTCACAAGCATCCAAATGACGCACAAGATTATTATCCTTCATCATTTTCTGGAAAAAAAAAAAACAGATTAAAGAGAAAAACAAAACTGTTTGGCAATGTGTGAAGTTTCACAGTGAGTGTGAGAAAATGGCATTTCACACATTTACATCAATCTTTTAAAATAGTCTAAATACGCACTTTTACAGAGTAGGCCAGTGAGATGGTGACAGCCAGTGGTAAACCCTCTGGCACTGCCACAACCAAAACGGTGACTCCAATAATGAAGAATTTGACAAAATACTGCACATAAATAGGTGTGCATTCAGTCAGCCATACTCGTCCCCGTATGACAAATGTTTCGATCACAAAGTACAGCATCAGGATTATTACAGTGATGGCAGACATCACCAGACCTGAAAGAAATGAGACATTTTTAGAACAACATTATTTTAAAGAAAGCAGCACTTTCTCTCATTTCAGGTCAAGTACTAACTTTAACATTTCCTATCAATGAAAAGAATTAGGGTTGGCCGATTAATCAAAATCGACATTCAGAACCTATAATCGATCACATTTTCCCAGGTCAATTTTTCATTTTCAATTACTTTCCCCTTAAAAATTCACTCAAAGTCCTTAATTTATTTTAAAATCGAGTAATGCACCCTTCAATCAAAAATCTCTTAATTTTTATATAATATTTTTAGTGTAAAATACTTGTGAGTGACCATTTTAACTCGATTACGATTTTAGACCAAATTGCCTGACCCTAAATAGAATATTTGAGGATATTTGCCCACAAGGTTATCTCAAAATATCCCTATTCATCAAATAATAAAAACATCCTTAACTGTTACTTATTGGAAATGAACAAGTACGAGAAGTTATTTTGACACCAACTAAATGAAAACTTTGGCTAAAACCCTGACCCCAGCTACCACCCTTTACCTGCTTTCCCAATTTGCACCGCCAGCTTGGTGAGTTTGCCTTGAAGAACTGATTTCTCCTTCTTGGGCACACTGGCTTTTTTCTTCTCTTTCTCCTCCACTTCCCCACCTTCTGCACTCTTAAGAGGCTGCATCTCCATGGCAACAGCCTCATCTTGTTTCTTAGCTTTAGAGGGAAAAGATAACTTGATCAAGACCTGAGAAATTTCACGCAACTGTTGAAAATCTTGAGAATGGCATGGCACAAACACATTCTGACTACCATATTTACTTCTCTGTCTAAAAGCACATTCCCTAATTTCATCAATTGACTTTATACACTTTCGACTATTAATTAGCTTAAATGAGATCATATTGCAGAAACCACAAACAAATTACTACAGGCAAAAGTGCTGTAATTTATACAATAATTCATTGTTTTTGTTCAATAAAGCAGGCCCAGATCCAAATTACAATTCTAGTGTTAACATGATATTTTTCTTGTTTTTTCTTTTAAAGAGTTACCGGTAATTCGCTAAATCAAATGTAAACCCTCTTTTTCTGTGTTGTTCATGAACTACATGTGTTGAACATCAAATGTACACGCCCAACACTTTAATTTCACAGCGTTTACCAAATTTCCTTTTATAATGATGTATTGATAACAACAGATTTATATCAGAACACGCTCTTAATTCGGAACCAGGATTGGGTCACCTTTATTTTGGTTGTTCTCAAGGGTCCCATCTTGTTTGCCTGTGAAAATTAACACACATTTAATCAAAAAATTGGCTGTTGATGTGTGAAATTAATACAGCTGTAATGAAAGCAAAATAAAGTGTATGAGAAAGAAATAAAACCAGCAATGGATAATATCAGACAGATATGGAGAGTTTAAACCAGGATGTCTGTTTATGAAATGTCTCTCTATTGTGAACGTCACCTACCATTTGTGATGTGTTCTTTGGCTTCAACACTGGGGAGCTGCGTGGATGAATTACTATTGATCTCTGTTAGAATTGTTGGAGACAGAGGGTAGGACAAAACGGAGATGGCATGAAAAGACAAAAAAAATAAACCTGAATGCTGAACAAAAACAATGACAAATCAACTCAAATGAGTGAGCAATAACAATCCAGATATTTGCATCAAGTATTCAAGATTTTTCTTTTAATTTATTTTCAGTTTTAAAATTGACAGACGCCAACCTTTCTTGCAGTCTTTCTTCTCTTCCTCCATTTCTCCGGCCCCCAGGAGGGTGAAGATGATCCCTGTTTGAGAGTTGACGCCAACAGCAGTCACCAGCATTTTGCCAGAGCCCTCCATTACATGAGTGCCTGCAAATTTCAGGAAGCCCCAAAAACGTTTACATTACCAATTAATCACTCTTTTACTATATAATATAACATTATATATATTTAATTCTTGAAACTTCTCCAAACTTTTTCAAATTTTACTATAATCCCATTACTTAACATTCAGTCTCTTGGCATTTATCTCACTTTCTAAAGCTTCCCTAAAGCATTTTCTACTGACTGTATGGAATAATAACTTGTTGATCTTCATTTTCCATTTCCTTTGCAGGTCTATGTAAAAGGAACATATACTGTTATTTCATTAATGTTTATTCTAGTCACAGGTAATGCAATTCTAAGTGTTTGCTGTGCGCTAGCTTACCCTAGATTACACTAACAATGAAGGTTGAAGTGTCTTCCCTGGCATTTACATTAAGAGAGAAATTCAATTAAACCGAGCCGAGCTGTTCCTCTACTCCTTGAGTCAATTCACATCAATACTAACATCTTTTTTTTATCTCTAGTTACTGATTATTAAAAAAAAACATGTACTGAAATTAAGAAACAATCACAATAGACTTATAGATATTATTTCATATAAATAGCTTTTCTACCAAGAGGCTACACAAATCCCCCCCAAAAAACAATTATCAATCTTGTGGTTATGGTTTTATATGTATATTTTTTAAAACATATTTTCTAAAATGAAGTATAAATCTCCTTTTCTCCTTCTAACAGTCAACCAAATTCAGCTTTTTTCCTCATTTATCATGTTCTTACCCTCTGATTTGCTTATTGGTACTTCTAAAGACATCCTTTAGCTGCAGCATCTTTCTCATTTTATACCACTTCTTTCCAAGTTTCTTCTTTATATGCTGTTATAAATTCAGTTTTGTTGTCTCTTGGTCACAGTACCAGCAGTGAGGGAAGAACTTCCTACTAGGAAGTGGGGTTTAAAAATTTCAGGAATATCAAACACATTTCTAGACACCTCAAATTAAATTACGTTTTGATATTTGAGTGAATGTGTTTACTCCACCTTAAAGATCCCTATACGATTTAATTTTAAGCTTGTTGCCACATTCATTGACCATTTGTAAGGCCATACCCCATATGGCATCGGGCTCAGATGCTTTTCTTTTTTCAACAAACAGTTTTGTTGTCAGAGAAGCATGGAGCTTGTAAAACATACAAACACATATTTTTTTAAAGTCTCCTAATATCATCAAGCCTGCCTCATGAAACAATATTTCAGTTTTGATACACTTATTTAATATAAATTGTAAAGTAGTTAAATATTTGTAAATGTACTAAAAGACAAACAATATTTGGATTTGTAATAATTAACATTTATGATAAATGTAGGATTCTATAAATCTGACAAATGCAGGCTTGCGTCACACATTACACACATGGTTACTGTATACACAGGTTTTGTTTTGTTATTACAAGCAGCTGTTAACACTCATTTATTAATCTAGTAATGTGAAAAATGTTTTAATTGTGAATAGGATGTTTATATAAACATGGAAACTTTACAGAAACTAACCAGGAAGTAAATGAAATTTGGCCTTCTTCTCGGTATGTTAATCCAGGCCGTTGCCCCATTCTCTCGCAATGTCTTGTATTGAACTGCAGCTACTGGAAGGTATTCTAGACATATTGAGTTGCTTAAACATGCTTAAATATAATGACTGCTAAAGTTATACTGCCTAAATACATAACTATAAGGATGTAACTGTATGATTCCACAGCTTCCCTTTCCCATTTTTCTCTCTGGCTTCATTAACCTGAGGTCATTGAGTCGTGCTGCATGTGAGGCTAAGAGAAGAAACAGATGCTGCCCTAGTGAATTGCCATCATTAGCGAGAGGTGCCAGAGCAGACCTCCAGAAGACCTCAAACAAATCTGAATCTTCCCCAGGAAAAAGAGATGAAGAAGGAAGCTAATTAACCTGTTTATCAGGACTGATGCTCATTAAACAAGTCAATACGATTAAGCCGGGGTGCTGTAAAATCTCAGTGTTTGTGTATTGACAGTATTCTGTGTAGTCTCCAGCTCCCAAACAATTGGTTCTATGCAGATAGATTGCTACATCCAGCCTTAATTAATTGTCAACCATCAAAGAATGGTTTGTAGTAAACAGCAGCGATTTTTACTACAGGTTACATCAAATTTCTACCAGTGATTGTGGCTATTTCCCACAAGACCATATGGCTGGTGCAGACAAAATACATGCAAACACATATTGGTAAATATAACCTTTCCTCCCCACCTGACAGCAGCATGGGATCCTTGTCGATGGATTTGCGTACGTGATCAGACTCTCCAGTGAGGGAGCTCTCATCGATCTTCAGGTCGTTCCCTTGGATGAGAACACCGTCTGCAGGCAGGAGGTCGCCTAGGAGATCCCAGAGTGACAGGAACACATTAATTACATCCCCCTTTGAGTAAAACAACCCTGAAAGGCTAGATCAAACAACCGAATCATTTGAACAAATCTAATACTTACATGTATTATTATTATTATTATTATTATTGTTGTCGTGAGATCACAAATATTAACACCAAGCACAACTTCATGACAAGTTACAAGCAGTGCTTAATTTGTTCCGCCGTTTGCCGGAACGCAATCCGTTTTCTCTCAATTTCTGGCTTCCAAGGATCCGGAAAATTTTATTCTGGGATCCGGTAATTATCTGACCCCATTTGTCTTTATCTGCCCAATTCTTGCCCACCTTTTTCACTCTACTGTACTACAATGCTTTCCCCCGACTCAAGAATATACAGAGCACTCGCCTATGGTGTGCCAGGCTGCCTTCGTCGTAGGCTGGTGTTGTCCCCTGCAGTCGGCAGGCCGGCCCGTATTATGTGGAAATTAGCGATTAGATAAAAATATTATAAAATAAAATAAAATAATTAATAATTATTGTGTTTTCTTTATTGTGCATTGTATAATGTAAAAAAAATAATAAATAAAATGCACTACTAGCAAGTCTGAAAAGGCTGCTGCTGGGTAATTTACGTCCTGTACGTAACTTATTTTTAGGTGACATTTGGCCAAAACAAAAAGTGTCCTGACTCCTTCGTGCTAACATGTCTAAAAGACAATCAAGTTTGCTTTCGTTTTTTAAAAGAAACGAAGACTCAAGTCATGTTGCTCCAAAGCTGGTAGTACCAGTGCAGATGACCACAATGCTAACCGGGTTCACACAGTGGAGGGTGAGGCACACAACGACAGCAATCCCGGCGAGACTTCAACAGCGGGAGTTCGAGGCTTCAGCGACCGGACCTTCTAAGACGGTATTTTACACCGGAAAAACAGATTATGGGTGAACTAGCAGCTAATTTGGGGCTTTTCAGCAGGGAGAGGTTTAGATGATATTGAAGATTAAGATAAATTGTGTTGAAAGTAATCTAAAGGTTTTTTGTGTGTATATGTCTTAAATTATGTTGTAAATGATGTATGTAAGTCCTGCTGCTTAAAAGTAGGCATGTTAGACACTGAACCAATGCGTTCTGTTTGTGTTCCAGCAACTGTTTTGGGCCAGCCCCCCTGTCCGTCACCCCAGTCCTGTTGTGTTCCAGTAACTTCAAATTTACAAATTAAGCACTGGTTACAAGTATATTTCTTTCAAGAATTGAATGCGAGATATGATGCTCAGATCAAAGAACAACTTTCATAAACTAAGCAAGAACAACTTTTTTTTATTATTAATTCTAAAAATTCTACAAACTAGTATTTGGTTCAGAACAGTTGACACTGCTAACACAAGATTAGTCATATAAAACTAGATTAAAGATGCTGATCACTGTGACTGCCCTCTTCTTCATGTCCAAACCCTAAACAGCCCTAAAAGACTTGTTGCTAAGCCCTCCATAAGAATGAAAGTTCAGCCAATGAGCATCAGTCCTCAGCTTTGCAAGGTGCATAGAAATAGATATGAACATTTTACAGCTTTTCTTGTTTGTTTTGGAAACTGAATAAAATGGGCTGGATGTTGGATAAAACTTGGTCGACAACATTGTAAAAAACGTCACGTTAATTTAGACATTAAAGGAAACAGACGGATGATGACAGGAGTTCAATGGGCTGAGCTTGAAATTGTGTTTCACATCAAAAAGTTAGAATTTGTACGAGAAACTTTTTCTTATCTAATGCAAAAAGTTGACACTGATAGCACAATATTATTCATATAAAATTAGATTAAAGATCCTGATTAAAAACTTTTTGCATATTTCAACAGATGGAGCTGCACAATACCAATTCTTGCACACTATAAAATGGCAGTATTGGCCTTATAAATAATAAAGTGGATACAATTCTTATATATAATAAAAAGACATTTTTATAGTAATGAAATTTTTGACTCAACCATTAGAATTCTTTCCATGCAAAAGTACGTGCACTAAGTCACACTGGCTTTTATTTTAAAATGAACATTACAAGAGTTATACACATAATTTGCAAGGTGAAAAAAAATGCATCTTTCACTTTCTTTTTACAGACCACAAATCTGCAAAATCAGTGCCATCTACTGGTGAAAAAACAAGGAGTAACCCTTGGAAGAACAACAAGACCTGCGCAATGGCTTGTATTTTCAAAGTTCTGGCACAAAAAAGTACAAACAAAAAGTCCTCGGAACAGTGTACAAGGTTTAAGAGAGGTTAGTCTGTTTTTTTTAATACAACTTTTCAATTTTTAATAAATTAAGATTTCGTCTATCAACAAATACTTTTGATTTTTGATACTTTTGGTCAAACCATTGACCAGGCAATAGTTTGACTGGTGACTATGTTAAATTACCAACACTGCAAACTGTAATTTGGATAAATCTCATACTCTAAAGGCGTTGTTCGAGTCAGAAACAGCAATTAAAGGGGGCAGCACTATTAATCTGTAATTTAAAAAAAAAAAAAAACTTTATCTGATATTTAAATGTATTGTTTAGATTAGAACATTCATATTGAGTATTTATTCCTTTTTTACCCAAACACGCATTTAATACCAGTTCTTCAATAATAAAACACTGAAAAACCAAGGGGTCAATATTGTACCACACTGACCATATTTGACTTGGGCGATATCCCCGACCACCATCTCAGCGACAGGAATCTGAATGACTGTTGCATTCCGCACCACAGCAAAACGTTGCTCTTGCTCGATGCGGCTCTGCAGGCCTCTGAACTGCTTCTCTTTGCTCCAGTCATTGAAGGCTGTGACCAGAACCACGCATAGCACCGAGAGCAGAATGGCTGCACCCTCGATCCAGCCCGCCTCCGCCTCTCCCTCGTCCTCCGCACCCGCACTCACATTACCACAAGCTGAAGGGAGAGAGAGAAAAAGAAAGAGGTGAGGGATTTAAAGGTAAAGCATGTAGGAGGATGAAGAGTTTGAGTATGTACTTGTCATCTTTTGTATTCTTTTATATACTTCAAATAAAGCTCTCTCAGTTATTCTTAGCAATCCAACCAGCTGTAATGAGATTAAACCACACATGTTGGCAATGCTAATGAATGTTGCAAGGTAATAAAAACTAATAATTGTGCACAAATAAATATGGAAACGTACAACTATTGGTGTTAACATTCACAATGTCTCAGCATTTGAAATTCTTGAACAATGTTTTCTCGTTCCACTTACTTTTGTTTTCGGATTTACCTAATCAGAAATTTAGTTAAGATTTAATTTATGAATTTTAACTTGAATACATATTTAATACATATAATAAACCCAATATAAACAGTGTTGCCACAAAGAGCAGCAGCTATTTAACCCAAGTCTTGTATGCTTTGTGCTAAATCACCTTCAGTGTCACCTCCTGGTGGCTGGTAAAAGGAGAGTCCGAGAGAAATAATAGCAGCTATTTCCAGGATTATAAGGGTTACATCCTGGAGAGCTTCCCACACAAGCTGAAGAAAAGTCTTGGGCTTCTTAGGAGGGATGAAGTTCATTCCGTACACCTGTCGCCGTTTCTCCAGGTCCGCAGGATTGTCTGATAGGCCTTAAAGAGGAAAAGCCATGGTTATACATGAAAACTTATACATGAGATTTCGGGTGAAGATCACACTTTTACATGTGTATGAATGGAAATATATTAGTTTTTGCACAAACCCAACTGTAAAGAGCAATTCTTCCAGGGTTTTGTAAAAATCACCACTAATATATAATCTCCTCTCACTTCTGCCATTCTCAGATGTCTTTGTAAATCACAAAACCACAAACAGCATGAGCCTGGGTCTTGTGGTTAAACTGAAATTGCAGTGGATGAACAGAAGGGGGCCAGGATTGCAAGAGCTAATCATTTAAAAGGCCAGACTCCAAAACAAATCTTTTTAACGCCATTTTTAATGAGGTAAAATGGTTTTACATTAGCATTTTGGTTTTACATTACTTTAGTGTATATTTTCATAAATGACCCAAAATATCAAGATGTAAGAAATTGGAATCTGCTGACACTTTTTAATGGAAATGTATCGATGTGTTTGGAGACACCAAATCACGGTATATAGGCTATATTATTATAAAGCTTTCAAGAAAATAATTGCTTGAAACTAAAATTACTTATATGGGTGTAGTTTAAATAAGATTTTCTAACTTCTATTTCTAGAATTAATTCACTACAAAAATGCAGATTAAATTACCAAATTTAATTGCGTAAACGATAATTTAAAAAAATATATATATAATACAAAAATACAATAAAAATATATTTTGACTCAACGTAAACCAAACAATCAAACAATACAAGTAACATGTTTTTAAAAACATATACTAAAAACTGCTCTCAAATATGAAAATTAATTAAATTAATATCTTCATGGTAACAAACAATGAATAATTGGTCCATGTGTATAACACTGAAATACATAAAATCAGCATTCTAGTATAACTAATAATTGAAATTTACCAATAATTTTGATTTTATTCTATACATAGCTGCAACATGATGCTACGCTAAATTCAAGCGTTTCCCCCCAGCCTCTCACCATTTCAAGTTCTAGACAGCTGTAAATTAATTTGAGAGAAATGAACAAGAATTGAACTAATTACTGAATGTACTGAGAGGAGGGAAGGGGGCTTCGCTAACTGCTAGCTGTGATTGACAGGTAGAAGCTGTTCCAGCCATGACTCTTCAGATGCAATATTTTTAGTTCTTTTTGTGTTCAAGAATCAAATTTTGACTGGTTCTTTGACATTGAAGAAAAAATATTTCTCGAATTAATTCAGTAAGTGGTTACGATCAGTAAACATTAAATGACACTCACAGTCGAACCTTTGGTAAAGAAATTCGTATAAACCCGTTGTTCAATGAACTTATTGGATATGGATATTACACCTCTATAGAGTTTTCTCTTGTTCCGTATGCGGCACATTTTAACTGATAATTTTTGATCTAAAATGTTGTAAAATCTGCAAGCAATCAATAATTGTAAATTTTCTGGGAAATAAAGGGGATCACTGAATTAATTCATTAATTTTCCAACCCGCTTATTCTCTTTTGGAGTCACAGGGGTCTCCAGCACACATTGGGTGAGAGGCTTTTAGCTAAAGCTACTTACAACTATGGACAAAAAAACTGAATCAGAGGGCTTTAGAGGAAAGGGATTTTTTTTTCAAGCATGCAAATTGTTTTTAAAAGTTGTCTCAGTCTTTTCAGTTGGGACTGAAAGAGTATTCAGCTCAGAACAGTGAATGAGAATGTTCTGATGAGAGATTCCCTGAGATGGAACCAGTAGATGTTGTGCGTTTTCTGAACATGGACCTCTGTTGGGGGTATAAGACTGTTAAACCAACTTTTAACCAAACTGGTTTTGAATACCGATGCGTTTCTAAAAAGGAGTCCAACAAAAGGTATTAAAATGTAAAAGGTTCCATGAAAATGTGTTCATTAGAGTTCATCTTTTCGGACCAAATGTATTTAATAATAATGTTTCTCTTTTTATAAGCTCATTAGTCATCGCTCAATTATTTTAACACCAATCCCTGATCTCTTTGGGAGACAGGAAATGAGGGATGAGGACATAAAAAGAGAACACAGGGCACAGATGGTTAAGTCAGTGTGTTTCGGATGCACCACAGGGTGTGCTTTTTTGGCAGCAAGAGCCAGACAGACTGTCACACTCTCTCCATCCTCACCCTGCCAATCATCACCTGCTGCCCCTGGCAACCTCTCATCTCCCATCAGAGCATCCCTTTCACTCACTACAGAAACTAATCAAGTTACTCCAATGGTTTGTAGGAAATCATTACCCTAACTCATTTCAGTCGCCCACATTACTTCGTTTAGTCTACGTTTCCTACACAATATGCTCAAAATTAATTAAGACGGCTAATATATGCTGGTGCAATCCTCTTTCCACCCACTGCCAGAACTGAAAGTCTTGTGCTGAACATCCAGTCCTTTCTCCTCCTCTTTTATAGTTCCATCTATGCCCGTAAGGATCTCTTTTTGAATCCATCGTGGGCTCTCCAGAGAGGTTTTCAAAGAGCAGCATTAAAGTAAGCAAAAGAGCTTTACAATACACTTAAAGTACCCTCAATGTTCCTGCCAGATAGCGATGCAGCCAAACCGCATGACTTGGTCTGAAAGCAAGACGCCAGAATAAGATGTGAATCAATGCGATCACCAGAGCGCAAAGTAAGATCATCTGCCAGAAAAGTGTTTGAGTGTTTGCTTCGGTATTTATTTATATCATGCTTTGTTCATGTATACAAATTTACATTTACGTGTGCGTCTTTGCACTCAGCCTGCTGATCACCTTCATGCTTTTGGTGGTTTTCCTTTGAGGAAACATCTTTATTGTTAAAATCTGCACATTTTAGCCAATCGCAAACAGAGCTTTACCCTCCCATGAGAGCTTTAATGGGATTACCCTCTCAAGCTAATTTGCCCCTAAATATGGCCCTCGACTCACAATATCAATACTGTTCTGACACTAAGAAGAAACTGGGGGAATGCAAAATCACTTAATCATGAACACATACACCACAACTTTGAATTTGAACTTACAAATGTCCATCCTGCAACAGGAGGCATGAATATTGGTACATGGTTATTCTTTAAAATAAAAGGTAAATTAACTGCAAAGATATCGATGGATTGGCAACCCGTCCAGGGTGTACCTCTGCCTCTCGCCCAATGTGCGCTGCAGACCCCAGTGACCCCAAAAAGGGAATAAATGGGTTGGAAATCGAAAGAATGAATGAACTGCAAGGATAGACATTCTCAACTGATGTGATAATGACTCGTGTAATTTTATGTGTTTTCAGGTGCTTATTAAACACTTTTGAATATGCAATGTTTTCAATAAATCAGTTTTGGAAAAATAAATTAACTCCTTCATTTGCATCGAAATGTATTTGCTATTTCTTTTTTTCTTCTTCCTACCTGACTTTGACTGACTTTAAATGGTTGTCGACTGAGAAACCAAAAGTGACAAAGAAACAACCAGACAAATGAATTTCATTAAACTGCATGTATAGAAGCAAACACACAAGTTTAAGTGTCTGTAATGTAGACATCTTAGTTCTGGCCACCCCCTCCATGACAAATTGCATCTCCAAATTCATGCCATCACTCTCAGTGCTGGAGTCGCTTGCTTGTCCACAAACTTAACTAGGCCATAGTAAACTGGCTTCGATAAATGGCTACGAGGACAAACTGATCATCGTAATCGAGATGTTCTAGCATCCAGCTTTGATCTTAAAACAACACTCGTATGTGATACTAGAAACATGTCTGTGTCTCATTCTTGAGGCTCGGTTCATAGAGTGAAGCATAGCAACTGCAACCTTATGAGTTAGAGAGTACGAACTAATGAAATGTGTTCCTTAAAAGCAATGCAATGCACTTGCCTCCTGATAAGTCACTTTTGACAAAACTTTTGATCATTATTATATGATTTTTACTCAATCTGCCTATGTGAATAAAGGGTTTACACATCACCATACTGCAAAATGCCAGTTAATTAGCTTTTGTTGCATGCGAGCAACAAACTTCAATAGAACACCAGTTTCCTAAAAAAGTGAAGAAAAAAAAAAGT
The DNA here is from genome assembly GCA_007224835.1 of Danionella cerebrum. Lineage (NCBI taxonomy): Eukaryota > Metazoa > Chordata > Actinopteri > Cypriniformes > Danionidae > Danionella > Danionella cerebrum. Next base: position 112,685 of record SRMA01025032.1, on the reverse strand, counting down.
GTTATTTGGCATATAATTTTTGCAGTTGATGAGGATTTGCCATCTTGGCACTAATAAATTGAGGCAGTACTACAGAAACTCTTGCAAGCGAACAGCTTCTCTAATAAAACTGATTTGTGCATGCCTGTCCTCAATACAACGAGCACGTCCATGGATGTTTGTCACTTTATGGTCCTTTATATAACGTATGCCCAGGCACCTTTAAACTGTGATCTGTTTTGTATACTTTCCCAGTGTTCCAATCATATAAATCTCATTTTTGGTCAAATCTGGAACATAGTCAAGTCCAATTATTGTACCTTGATCATGTAATCCTCAGAATAACTCATGGTTTGGCATTCTACCCTATCAAGCGGAGTCATTGTACCACATGTTTTACACTCAATTTCAATGAAGGAGGTGTGGCATCACAAATTCCCTCACTCCATTATCTCTATATAGAATCTGTTGACCAATCAGATATCAAAGATGCACTCAAAATTCATGCTACCAACCTCTTTAAACTGCTCCTATAGGCAACACGAATGTATAATAAATCTGTATGCTAGAGGCAATTTAAAAATAAAAATTCACATTTAGCGCTTTCCAGAAGCAGACTATTTTAAAACAGGAGCTGACCTATACCAACATGACGCATAAGTCTAATGGACCAGACGTATTGCATTTTTATGATGGTTATGCAATGTAATGCAATGCAAGTCTCATCCTCGTACAGAATGGTACGAAAACACAATGCACCATATACGTTACATAGAAGGAATAAAACCAAGTGGTTTCAATCATCTAAAAGTGAGTAAAAGCTACAATGGCTCACAATAATTTTAAGATATCATCTTTTAGAAGGCAAAGTGTCACACTAAAGTGCCACTTACCATCTGCAGGTGATGTCTTGAGTCTGTGACAGAGGGTTTCTGTATCGGTGTAGTTCTCCTGGATCCTTTGCAGAGCTTCTGCTCCTCGAAGCTCCATCAGCGAGCATAACTCATCCAACGACACCCCGAAATCCCCCTCATGGCCTCCTCCATCCATTCCGGGCTTCTTTGGATGAAACTCTACTGTGCTGTTTCCCAGGTCCCCCATGTTTTATTAACTTTGTGATTTTAAAATTAGGATGTGATATGAGTAGCTTTATTTAGATTTTTAACCAACCAATTTCTATAATGTTCTCAGTGTAATTCTCCATATTGAGATATGAATATTCAGATTTTTGGGTGTTTTTATTATATGTTGTAGAAGCTAGGAAGAAATCGCGAGACAATGAGGTAGCCATTGTGCCAATCCATTTCTTCAAAGATTAATTAAAGTGAGGGTTACTGATTATCGAATGAAGGGGGTCTAGTGAGACAGGTACGACGTTGATGGAGAACCTGCAAAAGAAATCAACAATGAGAACCATTATTCTCTGAACTTACTTGAAATTAAACCCCTACAAGAACGTATAATCGTTTAGAAAATAAGTATATACAAATCATTGTTTCAGAAAATTAAAAAAACTGAATTTTTCTAATTTCAAAAGAACAAGTGCATTTGTCTTAACATAATAAATAAAACAGTAATCCTTAACGTAAAGTGTGAATGGTTTTAAACGATCACAGAAGGTTTACGCCATAATGCTTTGATGCTGAACTTATGTATTGTATGGATATTTTACATTAATGGACTATTTATATTTCTTTAAACAATTACTTGGCTATATTTTATATATAAAAGGCCTACAAACATAAATGATAAAAATACAACACAGCATTCAAGCTATCCATTTTGAAAAAATCAGCAGCTCTACTCAATAGTGATGCTCTACTGAAGCTTGACTATCCCAACTAATTTTCTATTGTAGCTCTTCCTTCCATCCAAGACATTTTTTAAAATTGGGTTACGAATCCTTATGAAGGAGATATTATTCATTTTTATATTAGTATGTTTTGTAAAAACAAAAAAAACTTTATTCTTTTTCTTTTAATTTGTGGTTTCAGCACTGCTCAATTATTGGAGAAGTGTGAAGTGCAATTTGGAGAATTTGGGGTTATTTTTTGACTTGAAGCTTGTTTCTACCTTTTAATTTAGTTACTTATTGTTCAACGTTTGATTTTGTCTAAAGTGAGAAATGAATTTTTTATTTTGCAAGTAGTTACTAAAATATCACACCAACTGTTTATTCTCAGTCAAACTATTTAAAATATTTTTATGCAGGTTAGGCATCACATTTTTTATGAACAACAAATCAAAAAAAATTTGAACAAAAAAGGTACTGGAATGTTTCAAAATTCAGCTGCAAATATTTTTTGTTGGATTTGTGAGAGCACTCATTTTGAGTGTAGTTCGTAGCTGTCTGCAAAAACACTTACTTCTACACGTTTTAGTAAAAAAAAAACCCTTCATAGTCAAGCCTTTTAATCACGTAAAACTTCCAAGTACTTAATAAAACACCGTTTTTAAATTACACGCTTACAAAAATGGCGGTAGCGTTTCGTTCTCCTATTAGACTACGTGTGTTAAACGTAACAAAACATTGTTTCGATTAGGTTTAAACTTGTTCGTGATAATTTTTGCATTTTCGATGTTTAAACTCGCATACGTTCCTCTTATATGTCGCATAACTTCGAAGTAACGTTTCAAAAAGTTCGAAATGAAGATACAGCGTTTCTCTCACCCGGGACTCACAGGTGTAATTAGTTTGTGGGAAATGAAAATTAAAAGCGAGCGCACATCTTCATCTCCCATGATGAATTATTTGCATATTGGAAATTATCATATCAAAACACTCTTAAATACGTCCTCGGATAAAAAAAAAAAAAAACACATTCGTTCCTCTCTCCATACCATGGACCGTGTGCCTCCAGTCTCAATATCACACAAAATCTGCCTTCAACCAGAACGAGCCGCCTGCGCATGCGCACTTAAACACTTGCCCAATCCCACTGCAGAACAGATTTACGAAGCTAACACAACCAGCCATCAGGCCTGGAATTTCCGATGACATTACAATCCGTTTCAGCTCCCCACCACCATTTTCTCGCAGTGACAGACACGTTAGATTCCTGAACAACAAACCCACAATCGCAGCCTCATCTTTCATTAAAAAATGGCCACTAAATCTCCCAACAATCATTCGCTAATGCAACATAATGCCCTTTCATGGTAACCTTCAGGAATCAGATGTTCACCTTGGTTCAGTGTACAGCTGCTCGCAGCTTAAAGCACTGCCTGCAGCATTAGTCATTCATTTACGCCTTAATCACGAAACTATTTTGGTTTGAATCACTTTGGAATAAAATTAGATGCAAACTGAGCAGACAGCAAGGTTACCTTCATCATAATCTGCGTTTTTGTCAGTTTACCAAAAACTGTTGGCAACCTCTCAAGGCACCAAAATGAAGAATCAAATGGTAGCAAGTTTTTTATGTACCACTTTAATTTGATAAAGATGTTTATTAAGCATTATTTTACGCAAGTGTCTGGCTCGTCATAAAACTGTCTATTCTAATAATAAAAGTGTCACCAATATTAATGTTGCTTTATTCATTAATGGTTCGCTACTGTCACAAAACCGAAGACACTTGATGATGACACCTGCAAGAACTAGCCAAATAAACACCGAGCCAAAAACCACCACAAGGCACTTGTGAACATACAAACTAACAAGAACACAAATAGTCACTCACCGCGCAGGCCATGTTCCAAGGACGTTTGAGTCGAAAAAGACAGGTATCCACTGCTTTATCTTCAAATCGTGCCCATAACGGAGAACATAAATAGATGAAAGTCACATCGTTTGACCTTTACGCTTTCCCAAAAGCAGATGATGCGCAACGGTGCAGAATTGGAATCAAGTGAAGGGAGCAGGAGGCAGCAGACGGCGCTGAGCACTTCATCTTATGCGGAAGAACCCCTGAATGATGCAGATGAGATTGTACCATGTCCGTGTTAATTAATCGTCTAAAAACGGCCAGTCGCGCTGTCAGGGACGCTAAGGAGGGTCATTTGGGTCACATCGTTGCTGTTATTTTTGGCGCTGATTGACTGAGTGAAGGGTGAAGGAGAGATGTGGATCTACATGCTGATGATGGTGATGCTCGCTTGACGCGCATCTCCCGGTGATGGCAACGGCGGCAGGCGGCAGCATCCGAGCGCTGGCTGGAGAACAGGGGGTGGGGGAGGGGCAAACAAGTAACCGTCGCGCTCCGGATCTCTCGTTTCCCTCCCTCTATGTGTCCGCAATCCGTTCCTTTTCTCGGTAAAAAAGATGAATAGTATTATTAAAACCATTATTTTAATATTCATAACGCGGTGAGTTAAGGTTAACGGCAAGGTGGGGAGATGACGTCGGCGGAAGAGATTAATATTCAAAGCCTCACACTTGCTATTGGTGGGTCGGCAGAATATGTAAGCAGGAAAATAGATATTAATAAGGCATGCAATTGACATTGGAGGATTATCGCACTGCGTCAACATAACATCTTGAATATTCATACACGTTTTCAGGCACACAACGTCGTTGACCAAAACGTTTACGTGTAAACAAATATTAATGCCGCTGTATTAGGTATAGGTTTACTGTAAAATAATAAAACAATAAATTGAGAAGTCAACAGTTGAAGTCGAACTTTATCGCATCGAGTCATTTTAAACAAAATGCGAAACAAGTTTGGTAAAGAGGTGGATTTGCTCTTTAATTCATTCGCTCTCCCCGGCTGGTTTTCTGAGGCTGAGCATTAATTATAAATCGAGTGCTCATGCAGTCTGCCGCCTGTAGCTCCATTAATAAAACATCCCAAAAAAGGATTTGTGAAAGAGAGCCTTGATTCAATTTACATTCATTTCAACTTCAAAGTAAGCCTCTCCATTGATGTGATTGTTCTGCGGGCAGCAGTGTTTTGCCAATACACACAATTAGAAGGTATTTTCCCCCATATTTGTATTTATTCATTTTTTAATTGCATTAAAAAGCATTTTAAAGGAGCATACCAAGTATACAAGAATTCCAAACACTGGGTAAATCTCTCAATTTTACGTAATTTCCAAATCAGTGTTCTCTCTCTTGGATTTAGTTATCAAATAAATTATAAATTATATAAACGAGACCTGCTGACATTTGATTGATGTGTTCTGTACAGCTGGTTCCAGTCACAATGTAAGAAATCTTCAGTTGGGAAATATAGCTCCTCTACTGGAGAAAACCGGTATATCCTACGTTTTAAACCATTGTACCAAGAAATTAATGTTTTGTTCATATACAGTCCTAAAACTTCAAATACATTATTCATGGATATATATATATGTATATATAGTTTGAATCACTGCATGCATTTTGTTGACAACACTTCTCTATGATTTAGAACAACAAAGTCCTATTTTAGTTCATGCTTCAGTTGTTTCATGCTGAGTCAAATTAAGGTTTTAGCAAAAGTGGAATGTGCTTACAAGGCTCTCTCACTTTCTTCCACTAAACACATGATTCGGATCAAACCCTTCAATTTCAGGCTAATCTAAATAAACAGAGTAAGTGTATTTCTGGGACAAAGTTCAACTTTTAACCTCAATCCTTTTCCTGGTTCAATAACCATTAGTCAACACTTTAAAACTATAAAACACAACTGAAACTCTATTGGGAAACCATTTCATGAATCTCCTTGCAGCTCAGTTCCTAAACTTCAGGAGATCAACAAAAACCAGGTACATTGTTTTGTAACTTGTATTAATTCTTCAGAAATGTTTTTGTTTTGTATGGACTTGTTGTACACCTACGTAGAAACATTGTGTTCCACAGGATCATGTTTTTAAGTTGTACATATTGTTTCTGAAGTAGACGCTAATTAACAAGCTCTCAGCTTTTATTTCACATGGGAAGGGAAAGGCTTAAGCTCAGAAGCAGTTGCTTAACATACCTCTATTATTTAGCTAATGGTTGCAGCAAATGTATTTGTACTAAGATACATGACTAGCATTCTCAATGTTTAGCTTTGAGCTTTATTTAGTTTTACTCATTATAAAATAATAAAGTTTGAACTAAAGGTTTGTCAATGAATATAAGCTTCACAATGCTATTATACAAAAAGAGAGATAACAGCTCAAACATAAGCACTTACCAAAAGCAAAACGTTTCTCATAGCAACTTTTTTTTCCCCAAATTCACTCTTGTAGACCATGCTGTTCCAGCATCATATCCTCCTTCTTCTTGTGTTCCTTTGGAGTTCCTCACAGCCCTCCCTGGCTGGAAAGATCCTGGTTTACCCAGTAGATGGTAGCCATTGGCTTAACATGAACATTCTGCTGAGGGAGCTCCATCAACGAGGTCACAAACTTACAGTGGTCCGTTCTGCCAACAGTTGGTATATCCCGGAAAACACCACACACTATTCATCAATAACCATCCAAGTAGACGAACTCAGCAGCCTAGAGGACCCAGAGTACATGGCATCTTTTCTAAAGAGAAATATTGACATTCACAGAGGACAGGGATCCATTTGGTCCTTCGTGGCCTTGCAGAAGGAGATAATTACACTTTTGGGTGAGTCTCACAAGTCTTCAGCTGAGATGGTGAGGATCATACTAGAAAATAAAACACTTGTAAAAACACTCAAAGAGTCCCACTTCGATATGATGTTAACCGACCCTGGTTTTGCCGGAGGAGTCATACTTGGAACATATTTAAATCTTCCGATGGTTTTTAACGTGAGATGGATAACGAACGGAGAAGGGCACTTTGCAATTGCACCTTCACCGCTTTCTTACATCCCAACAGTTGGATCCAGGATGACAGACAAGATGAGCTTTGCGAACAAACTAAAAAATGTCCTGCATTTTGGAATTGGCCAATACATCGACCACATGCTTACAAGACCCATATACCAGGGTGTCATCAGCGAATTCATAGACCCAAACTCTAATGTGTACGAACTGATCCAAGGAGCAGATTTGTGGCTCATGCGGGTTGATTTCGTTTTTGAATTTCCTCGTCCCACCATGCCCAACGTGGTCTACATTGGAGGCTTTCAATGTAAGCCTTCCAGACCTCTGCCAGATGAGCTGGAGAAGTTTGTCGAGAGCGCCGGTGAACATGGGGTGGTGATCATGTCTTTGGGAACTCTTCTTGGAAGTCTTGTTCCGGACATATCTGAGATTGTCGCGTCTGCATTTGCTCGGCTGCAGCAAAAGGTCATTTGGAGGCATGTAGGGGAGAAGCCATCTACTCTGGGGAACAATACACTCATAATAGACTGGTTACCTCAGAATGACCTTTTGGGCCATCCTAAAACTAAAGCTTTTATCACTCATGGAGGAACCAATGGTATCTATGAGGCCATCTATCATGGAGTGCCGATGCTTGGACTGCCACTTATTTTGGATCAATTTGACAATATGGTTCGACTTGAGGCCAGAGGCGTGGCTAAGGTCCTGGATGTGGGATCCCTTGAAGTGGATAAACTAACACAAGCTTTGAAAGAAATTCTGGATGTAAATCAACCATATCAGCAAAACATGCAGAAAATGTCACGTTTACACCGTGATACACCTCTAAAGCCAATGGACAGTGCCCTCTTCTGGCTGGAGTTTGTCATGAGGCATAAAGGAGCAGCACATTTGTGCACAGAGTCTAATAAGCTTCCTTGGTATTCCTACCACTGCCTGGATGTACTAATGCTGATAATAAGCTTGTTCACTGCAGGAAGTCTGCTCTTGGTATTGGTAACCAGGGTTTTGCTCAAAGCTTTAGTCAGGAAAAGAAAAGCCAAAAAAGATTGAAAAGTTTAGTAACATTACATTTTGTTTGGCTGTTGGTTATGGTGATTGATGTTTTAAATGACTTGGTGGAGAACAAAAGAGTACAGAAATACAAGTGCAATAATTATATGAAATAGTTTTCAAAATGAAATGTACCTGTGTGTCTAATTGTGTATTTGTATTTTGATGCACGAACCATTTGTTTACATATGGTGAAACAGTTTAATATGTTGAGGTAAAACAATGCAAAATTTAAGTACCAATATTAATATCAAAATTTCAATTAAATGAAGTCAAAGAATATGTGTTTTTTGTAATTTGTCTATTGCTGAGGAATTTAGAGTTAAAGGGGTCATGATCTGAGATCAGGGATTCTGTATGTTTAATAATGTCAATTTTTTTAAGACCAGTCAGAATCAAAGTTAAGACCCATCTAGAGGTATTTAAGAACTTCAGATTAGCAACCAAATGGTGCTGAAGGATCAACAAATGTATAACTTCTTTTGCAATCTTTCAACAACCAAATACACTCGAACACACTCGATTTGTAGTGTGTTAGAAAAATGAAGCCCTGTGAAATTTTTTGGTGAATTTAACCTTCAACAGTGAACTTTATTCAATTAAAATCCAGGTTTTTAAATGGTAAACTTTCTAATACCTCGCAGAAAACCGTTGAGAAGAATGTTGAGTATAGAGTGGGAGGAGGTGTCGTCACATCAGACGCAGCAGCCATCTTGTTTGTAATCTTAGTTTCCATTAGGAGTCGCACTTGGTATGTATATATATATTACATATATATACACTTGGCAATAGCATAGCGATTAAAACAAGAGCATTGGAAAGAATTAAATAGACATATAACATCTAACCATGGCGACAGTGGACAATGACATCCCTCTTCCCACTCTATTAAATAATTCAAGCAACATATGCCTGGTCCAAGAACTCCAGAACCTCCTCTAAATCTGTTAAGAATTTTCGACAAAGAGTATTGAGCTTTTTAAGAAAACTCCTTCGTAATTAGATGCAACCATGGTAGAAAAAAAAGGAAAAGAGCTGATTGTATCTTCAGTTTGATTTATTGATTTGTACAGACATTGAATGAACCAGCTTTTGCATGATAAATGCTCACTTAAACAACCATCGCCAATAATTTCAAACATAAAATTATGACGAGACAGATGGCGATGCTGCAGATGTTCTTACATTTTGGAATGGTGAATTACTATATGATTATAATAGGTGAAATACTTGAGAGAGTAAAAAATAAAGTGCTCCGTCTTCCTCTGTTCTAGCGTGTCACTTTCAGAATACTCATCTCACTTCTCCCATTCCTTTCTCTATGAAAAACAAAGTATAAAAAAAGGTTAGAAATGTCCAGATCTCAGATCTACAGACCACAGCTCAATTTTCACTGTGTATATTTCAGGGGATCAATGTCACATACATGCAAGATATAAAGACAAAACACTTGAACACAATCAATAGAACATGAAACCTATATAATAGATACCAATCTGTAACTTCATTTAGTTCCATTAGGAAACCTTTACAAAACATATCCTTCCTTCTGTAATTATAATAATAGCAGTAATTGATCCACAGCTAACTTTTCTAAACATCTGTTCCACTTTTAGTCATCAAATATCTCTCAATATTCACAAGTTTCAACAAATCTTGTGAGATGGTGGAGAAATCAACGAGAGATTCAAATCTAGGGACAGCTTTGGTATTTTTGTTAGAACGTTCAGTAAAACATCTCACGGCAGTCTAATTTTTACATCTTCCTGTGATTGTATGTTGCTCAGGTTTTTTCAAATGTGTTCAGTCACTTAGAAACACAGGTAGTGCTTCAACTTGGCACAGTATGCTAACTTAAACAGACTTTACGTCCTTATTTCAAAGAATTATTAGTGTGGCACCACAAATAAAAAAATCCATCACATATACTGAATATACTGGAGGTGTTTAAACCAGTGAAAATCCTCAAAATCCTTTTTGATTCTACTTTTTTCAGGACTGAATTAAATAAGCAGGAAGTTTGTTCCTTTGTGAACATAGAAAGCCTTCAGAAACACTCTGGTCACGTACAATCCAACATTACACAGGCAATGCTCTGTATTATACGATTAGTGGTGCAACAGTCTCTGCTCAGCAATCCAACCAATAACAAACAATGAAGTTTAATTTGAGAGCTCATTTTTGGTCCAACAATCAATAATGGACTGCCCTAGAATGCAAATGTGTCCAAACTTTCAGAAGATTTCACACAAACTGCAACCATGAATTCAAACAAAAGCATATAATTGTCTTTGTTACTCAAGGCTTTGGAACAATCGAAAGAAAATGACAATTACAAGGACATGCATCATACTCCCAGCACCAACAAAACCAATTCTTCATTCTCTAGATTGTTCAAATGTTGGTTCACACCCCCTTGTGGATTGACTATGAAGAACCTAGCTGTGCAACTTTCTGAGTTCTCTGTAAAGCAGCCACAATCCAAAGGTGAAGTGCATTGTTGCAGTGTGCAATGACTGTTACATGTTGAGAAGGAAATGGAAATTCATTTTAAGGGATGGTTGAACATAAATGGTTAAAACGACATTAATCTGGGAACCATTTCAGAGTGAATTGAAGCAATGAATCATGTTGTAAAGGCAACTCAGTCAAGCCAGTTTGAGACAAACATATTTTAACTATTTGTGAACAAATATTGATGGATACTTAAGAAAACAAAGTCCACACAAGCCTAAGAATTAGTGTTAATTATCCAGGAATAAAGACAAAAGAATCCAATTGGCATCTTTTTCCAAAAGCACCCCACAACTTTTATTTCCACAATGTGACATCCTCAAAAGAAAAAAGAAAACTCAACACGTTGACCACCTCAAAGAGGAAAATGTTTCTTTTTTGTAAGAGTCCTTTCCTCTTTTTTTAATCAATCCTCACACTTTTACTCCACCAGTGTCCAAATTCTTTTCATCGGGGCCTCGCTGATTTCCCTCCACTTACCAATTCACTCCCAGCACTAGGACAAGGGACCTTCTCTGCTCACAGTTCCCACACCAGCACCTCCAGCCATCAGGTTTTTCAGCAGCTTCCTCCTGCCAGCCTGGTAGTCTTCCTCATCCACGTTAACCAGGAGCTTGATGGCCTCATGACCAACTGCCTGCTTCAGAGAGTCTGTGATGAAAACACCTTTCAAAGCTTCCAGTAGTGAGCCATTGATGTAGTCCCGCCAGAAGGCGTCCAGGTAGGTCAGCTCTGAGAACTTGATGTCACATATGATGGAGCCCAGGTCACGGGATTTAAGGATGGTATTTGCCTGGTTGAATCGCTCAAACTGTCTCTCCAGAGCTTCCTGCTTGTTTGAGAAGACATTGCCTTGCAGAGCCGACTCGTGCTGGCAGTACTCTGCACGTACCCTCAGTCTAATGTCTGCCGGATACAAAAGGACATCCGTGTGAATTTTATGTGTTAAATTGAAAATTTGGTTATTCCAAAATAATGCATTAGTTAACCACTAATTAATGATTAACTAAGTCTATGTTCACACTGCAAATCAATGTTCATGACGGCATAAACGACACAATAACAACATTTTCAAATGCGACCCAAATGTGGTCCTAGACTGGATTATTTCGAATAAACGTATTGTACTTATTTGTGGGTAAATTCGTTTCTATCTTTTGTTTACTAACATCCTGTTTGAAATGAAATTTCTCAGGAAGTGATGAGTCTTTGTCCTTTCCAGACCTCAACCTATTCAGTGCAGCAGGACACAACTATTTTCTCGAAAATTATCTCAGGCAGATGAGACCCGAAACAGACATCACTCATGGCCCTTTAAAGGCAGGGTAGGCATAACCACATGTAATAATGCACTTAACTAATAAAATAAGCTTTGAAACGGTTTAATATTTTGAATCACAAAACAGTTTGCTTGCTTACTGTTTGTTTAGATTAGTTGTCTAATAAGTTGTAAATTAAGAAGAATAGTTACCACAAGTCTGTTTTTCTCTGCAGTCAGCTACTGTATGAGTTCGCTTCCTTTTCCTGCTCGGCTGAGGTGGTGCAGGTTTAGCACGTGCTGGGCAGACCTGGTGTCCTGATGGAGGACAGCAGATCAACGGCTGGTGTCCTGATGAACAAAAGATGACAAACATTACTAAAAAGCTCCACGTTAAAACACAACGATGTGCGTTGCCCTGACAGGTGCTGAAAATGATAATCAGAAACTGCGTGTTTAGGCATTGACTCCTGTAGAAAAAAAAAAAACCTGTTCTCCTGTGATGAGTTCCCTGATGAGTCTCTCCACGGGGAGAAAGATAACGGACAGACGTCTCCTCCAAATATTTATCCACTGGATCTGGGCATACTAGAAAATAAACGGTATTTTAGAACACCATAGTACATGGATAGTAGATGCAAATGTTAAAGATATCAAACCTGTTTGTCTTTTGCGCAGTGTGACATACGGCAGCAGGTCATGGCGTGTGATGATGCGAAGAAGTTGAAGAACATGCCGGAAATTGGTCTCATCACATCGTCCCTGACGCTCCAGAGCAAGCAAAAAATCACGCCCACTTCTTATACCTCCTCTCTCATATTCATCAATAACGTCCACAAAAAGGAAGGACAGAACTCGCACGTCTCTATGAGTCAGCTGTGCACCCACAATGTCAAACATGCGGTGAAGAGAGTAAAGGCCATACGCATCATCCACGGCCTCCTCTGGCCATGGCTCCAATCGACCAGATACCGTTCTCCGAGACACAGAGGAGGAATTACTGCTAGACGCCGGAGCCAATCGGCTTAAAGAAAGTGCTAAAGAATTGCCATGATGTGCTGCAGAGGAGGATGCTGCAACCCAGGGTCTCCGAGCAGAGGACAGCCCGGAGCGGGAATATGATTCTATCTGGGACCTTGAAATGTGCTGCCTGCCCTGACTAGAAGAAGAGTTTTGAGGTGAAAGGAGGGCAGGATTGGCATTCCCATGCTGCTGTGAGGTCATCACTCTTCACTTTGCGGATGTCAAATGAGGGGGTGGCTGAAGGCCCTGACAGCAGTGTGAAGCAGCTCCACCTGAGTCAATATACTAGGCCTGAATCGCTCACCACTGACTTCACTCTGCAGGAGAACAGAATGTTTGTTAAGAGATTGGTTTACAAACACCATCAATGAAAAAAAAATAATAGACTAATAAACAGCCATATGATCTGAGTACTGCAATGGACTGGCGACCGGTCTACCACAGCCTCTCGCCCAATGTGCGACCCCAAAAAGGGAATAAGCGGGATGGAAAATGAATGCACGACCTGAGTAATGTACTGTAAATTTGACATCTCAAAGCCAAAAGAACAATAAATCTACAGAGAAGTCTAATGCAATCATTCAAAAACCACTTTTAAAATGAGGAATAAAAAGGTTGTGTAACAGCTAAAAACATGTGCCTCTACAGAAAAGAATGGGAGCGAGCCAGTGTTTGGAAGAGTACATGTGTTCATCGCCCATTTTACCGAAGACATGATGTAAACCCAGGAGAATTTTCACAGAACTAGTGTGTTTAAAAAGCTGTTGGAACTACTGGAGCGCTGGATAGGTAAACAGTAAATTTACTCTAGGTAACCAAACCTCTTTAAATGATACTGAATCTAGTGTGACACAATTCCACCTTAAATGAAAATACACTCATGGTAGGTTTTCAGTTTCTTATTGATACTTTAGAAAGGGATTTTAGCAGTATAAGAAGGTGGATTCTAAATCATCTCTTGGAAAAGCAAAAACACTATATTAGTAAAATGAAACATTAATGAGTAGTTCAAAGAAAATAAAAATCCAGTTCATGACCTCTTTAAATAGATCTATTGCTCAACGTTGTTTCCTAGTTTTAATGCCAAAGCTGTCATTGCTCAATCCAGTAATAAACCAAAATCACATTTAAATTTTATAGCAGAGATGTACTTACCTAATATGTCTAATATATCGTTTAAAATGACACATATACATACAGACATATTAATTAATACATTAAGTTATGTATCTAATATTTCTTAAACATCAGATTGTATTAAATTTTATTTAATTTCTTAATTTACAAATAACATAAAAATTACATAAAAATAAGAACCCTCCGAAGAAAAAGTAAAGTTAGTTATCGAAGACAGAGAAACAGTGACGTTGAAGTATGATTAGCTTACCAATTAACAGCCAAGAGGTTTAAGGTGACTGTCAGCATAACATGGTGATGCAGACATTTCCTCCACATACTGCCATGAAAATGAAAATAAATAACGTTGTTTTCTTTCTCAAGATAACTCAATTAAAAGACTTATAAAAGTTAGATAAGTATTAAGTAGACGGGCATCAAGAATCCTGAAATCTCACAGCACAGCTATGTTAGCATACAGCTAAGTATTCTCAAGGAGTGGCTAAATATTAGCGTTAAAATTAAGAATATTAACACGTTTTCATTATACAGGTACTTACAACCCAATCGCACGAGATTACAGTGTCTATTAATACTTTAACGTAATGTTGTATTGAATAAAATAAGCTTAGCAACCGACTGCTGGCTTGCTAACGTCAACAGCGTGTGGAAACTGATTGTACACAACTGTCTCACCTCCTCAATTTCATGAACCTCACCACACTTGCAGTGTCAACGAAAGTGGACTCTTGTTAAAAGTGCGCTGTAGTCTTCATACATCTACTGCAATCTTAAATTGAGATAAATTAAACGGTTTAGTAAAGCTTAGTAACGAGCCCATTTTTTGTTCCTCTGCTAAAATGTAGGTACATCCGGGACACGGGCTAACGTGGGGCAACATCCGGGGATCGTGAGAAACAGGACGTCTTTATCTAAAAGGGTGGGATGTAACAACGAACATGTGATGTTTACATTTTTTTACAAGAATGTAAATAATTTCACATAAAAATAATCACAATACGGCTTTTGGAAAATAGAACAATTTATTTTTGAACGCACACAAGTCAACACTCAAGAATATAACCATGGCAACCATATTTATCTGAAATTACAATATCTGTATTAACCTCTAATGTTCTGTGGCATTTTTAGGTTTTCTTCCTGGACCGTTGCTATTCTGATTTTACTATTCAAATTAAATATTTATACTAATACATGTAATAAAATATTTGATTTCATTGCATTGCCTGCGCTGACAAAACCAACTTTTTAGAAGAGGTTTTAAAGGGATTCCAATTGGTAAAATGTAAGCAAAATTGGTAAAATGTAAACAAATTCGCTAGTCTAAAAATCTGTGAGCTATTTAGCCAATTTCTTTAACCCAATTTTAGTTAATCATTGTACTTGACAATTAATTTATTATGATTATGCATTTTTGGTTTTCTCTCTTTTTCACCATTATTCAAATATTGATAGTCCTGTCTAATTAACAGTTATAACTTTACATTTAAAATCTTGTTTTTGTCACTGGAATGTTGTTAAGCAAATCAAACTGAGTAGTCAACAAGTTAGTGGGACATCTTATGCATTTATGTGTTTGTAAAGGAGAGCAGTTTTCAGTTGTTGTTGGTTAAGTTGAGGGTTTTTCAGATTTTGATTTGGGTCCCAACTGAGGAAAGACATATCAGCAACAGATGGAGGCTCTTCTCATCACATGAAGACTTGGATTTTGTCAATGACCTGGCACTAATTCTTCAGCATATACAGAGTTTCCTCAAGATCAGCCAGAAGTCACATGTGATAACCATGAACACCACTACACAAGCTCCCATCAAAGTCAACAACAATGCTCTGCCCTTTACTGAAAATGTCCATAGTGGCAAAGATTCATACTTGGATAAAGAATAGTGTACCAAAGTAGGAAATATACAATATATTTTGCCGGGAAAACCCCCTCTAGAGCGTATTCAAAGCCTGATCATAAGATGTAGTGTTAAAAGAGAAAAACCCTCAACTGTTGGCTTCATTTTATAGAAGATTTCATATGGTGGTCAAAAATAACCCAAACTTTATTGTTGCTACAGTAATTATTTGCAAGTCAATATGACGGCACGAAGACCTGAAACAGCTCTGTAGCTTCCAAACACTCCTTGTTTTTTGGTTTCCTTGGAATCTGCAAAATAATGAATAGAAAATAATATTGTAATAAGTATGCAATGCTATACTGTATATTGAGTCTGGAACAAACCTGATTGCATATAGCTTTTCCTGAGCGGACAAATGTGGCAAAATGTTCGCAGTTAAATGTAAACAGTTTGTAAGTGAACTCCTTGTCCAGCAAGCCATCTATTCTCCTTCTGATTTCATCCACAGGTGAAGGTTGGATGTCATGTTGGCTATTGCTTATAGAGACTTTTGCTCCTTTAGGTACATTGACTTCCAACAGAAGCTGGCGCCGTATCTTGGTTTCTCCGAGCAAAAGATCACCACAAACAGGGAAGACTGTTTGCAGAAATCCACGAAATGTATTCATCAGCTGAGATTCGTCTGGAATTTGAAAAAAAGGTTTAGACTGTTATTACAATGTGGTTGTTCTAACTGGAAATCTTCTGGGACTTATATCCAGCGATGGCTATACTCCCAGACAGCATTACATTGTCCCAAATAATGTCATACTGGTCCACGAATCAAACTCTTTATACACGTTTACCATACCCAAAACCTGTCACTAGTCTCCCATAACAATATTACATTTTACAATATTAAATTAAGTTGCTTCCAGACATTTGGCCAATTTCTTGTTTTAGACCCTCAAAGAGCCTCTCTTTCTTCCTCCTGCCATGAGCTCCTTCTCTTTAATCAGTGCAGCATTGTATTTAGCTGTTGGCATCTTCAATTATTAAGCTAACTAAAGCCTAGTTTTCACTTAATATTTATTATTAAGAAAAGTAAGTAAATTAAGAAGGTATTATTTTAATGTATGTGATTTTTAAAGTAAAATGTTATCCTTGCGTCCCCTACCAAGATCTTAAAATCTTCTGGAACCTATATCCAGTGATGGCTATACTCTTAGACAGTCCAACATGGTCCCAAATAATCTCAGGCTGGTCCAACAACCAAACCCATACCAAAGGGAGAGAGAAAGAACTATGTGGGGATTAAAGCCACCAATTAACCAATCTCTTATAACTATAATAATGAATTAATCACATAAAAAGATTATATCTTTGAAGATTGGAAAGAAAATTATGTATATATAGCTTTAGATTTTTTTTTTATCTATATCTTTAGATATTTTTTAAATAATAAAATAATATTTCATTTAATAACCACAAAGTCCATAATTTGTGTGCATTTAGCACAGGCTGTTAATAATAATACGTGGCACTTACCAACAACGGCAAAATGAACGATGTATCCATCTCCAGCGTACACACCCCAGTGAGAATAACCAATAGGGTACGAGAACTCGATTAAATCTCCAAACTGCACACTGGATAAAACTTGTTCAACCTGTGCATGACCGCATGAGACTGTCAGGAGAATACCTGCCTACAACTAGGTCTCACAACGAGTTTGACAGCATGCCAGCAGCAGTTGTTCATGTACACAACTTAATTTCAGAACATTTTATTGTATACAGTGCTGGAAGAATCAAGAAAAGCCATTCAGACACACACAAAAAAAAAAAAAAACAGAAAGCAACTATACTTAAGAAGGTCTTAATTTTATAACCTTAAACACATGGCATTAATTTTAAAACATTTCATAAAAACAGCTGTAAAAACAAACTAATTAATAAAGGTTCTGAAATTTAAAGGGTTTAAAACATGCACTTCTTCTTTTAGTTTGTAACATTGAAAGCTTACCTGTTCTTTGAAGTCCATCTCTGGTTTTGTTTAGCCCCTTACGAGCAGAAACAGCAATCTATGAAATGATTTCACTTACTCTGACAAACCCTGAAGGCGTGGCCATTCCACGAAAACCAGCAGGAGTTGTTTGTGTGTGAAAACTAATTATTTAGCCACTCCACCTTCAAATCTATGCCACATCTGACAGATGATGAGTGGCACTGAATGCATATGGAAACGAGCGTTTCTAAAGAAGAAATTAAGCATTTCAACTTGAAGAGTACAAACCATTCATTTTATTACGTTGATGAAAATGTGTGTCGATACTTAAGAAGCAAACTTTGAGAGCAACTGAAGTGCTTAAATTGAAATGAGAATTTTTTTTTTGTGGAGTAAATATCAGGGAAGTAAAAAATCTATAATATTAAATACACCAGTTGAGCCTTTATGGAAATTATTGTGCATTTTCTTTTGATTTAAACAAAAATGTGCTGTTTTTCCCTGAACATGTCCTTCCTCTTGATTGATATTGTTCAAGGTTTATTTCTTGTGGTTGCCAAACTGCACAGCCATATGGTCACTGACGCAGCGGAAGGTGGCAGGCTGCACCTCCCAGTACCTGATGGGGTTGTCAAAGAGGCTTATTCCATTGTAGAAGACCTTCTTCACCCCAAAACCCCTAGGGCAGAAGTCATCCACCCCAACATCGGTGATGTTGTTCGAATGTAGGTAAATGACCTGTGAGAAAAGCATGGGTTAGTTTATTTCAAACAACTGAACTGGAATCAGTAGAAATGTGTATACAAATATACCTGGAGATATTTCAGTTGAGGCAAGCCATTGGGCACTCTGGGTAGACGGTTGTTGTCAAGGTGCAGTTCTCTTAGGTTGCTGAGGTAAGATAAAGCTCCGTGATCAATGTGGCGAATCTGGTTACTGCTAAGTCCCAACCTAAAAAGGTCCATAAATACAAATGGAGTTGGTTACCACTTGTTTCGAGTAGAAATCGATGTGTGTGAGGTGCGGTACCTGTGCAGCTGGGTGTACTGGCTGAGATCCACCACCTCGATGGCCTGAATCTGATTACTGTCCAAATGGAGCTCATGAAGAGTACTGGGAAGGTCTGACAAGAACGAGACACATTCCGTACGGAGCAGAATGAATCGCATTGTTCAGAGATAATGGAACACATTCCATGAAAAGTATTTTGCACAACACCATGGTTACTCTGTTTGTAAAGGGTTTTTATAAAACAAAGTACACCTCTTAAAATATGTGATCGATGAAGGAGCACGTTTTTATTCTCAAAATGTAGTTTAATTTTTCACCTTATGAAACCTTTATGAAGTTTATTAATGCAAGGTGGCGTGTAAAAGGTTTAGGCTGTAAACAAAGTCAAAAAGCAGTGAATGAACAAAATAGAATGGTGTGACCACATTTTGTATTTAAAACAGCAGTTTTTGACGCTTGAAGGTTATTTACAACTCTCACAGAGCTTTCTAACATCCTTATGTCTCCCAGACACACTTGATAACATTCAGATCAGGGATCTGTGGGGGCCGTGTATCATTTCCAGTTCTTGTTTTTCTTTATGCTGAAGATAATTTTAATAACGTTGGTTGATTTTGGGGTCAGTGTCCTGCTTCAGATTTGGGGGCAATCCTACTCCTCACTGATGTTACTGAGCGATGGATAAGAATCTCCCTGTAATTCTCAGCATTGAGAACATCCAATAATCCTGAGTAATTCTTAGAAATGTAACCCCAAACATTCAAGGGACATCCACCATGCTTTACTGCAGACACTTAATATTTCATCACTCTCCAGTCCTTCGATGAAAAACCTTCTACTACAGCCAATACAATTCATTAGTCCAGAGCACCTCCCAGTCCCCTTATTAAGTTGTCTGGTCTTGTTTCCATATTGGAAGCATGACTTTTAGCTCTACATTTCTGGTCTTTCCTAGCTGATCTTGTTGACAATAAATCTTTCTCTTGTTGCTCTGCTCAATCTTGCTATGACAAGAATCTGTTTCTAAATAACACCTTTGTAGCTGTTTGGTTTTAAAACCTCTGGATGTAAGCCTCCTACCCAGCTGTTTCTGTTTCAGCTCATGACTCATCAACTACATATGTGACATTGAGGATCATTAGCTTGTATAATTAGTTTACCTGATGAATAATTCTACAAAATTCCTGTTAGAACTGATGCTTTTTAAATTTACATGTTGTGACACCAAACATTGAATTGTGTTTGCTCACAAAAAATAAATTATGCTTAAACCATTACTGTATAATTATACAATGGTATGACTCAAAACAAGAATGATTCAAGAAACATTTTAATAATTTTCTTGAAATACTGTCATTAAGAACATTAGTGAACAAAACCAGTTTTAACCGTTGTACAGTAGCAGCACTGAAACCGAAAACTAAACCAGATTTCAATTACCTTTGGGAATGCCAGTAAGTTTGGCTTCAGAAATGCGCAAGTAGTTAAGTTTAAGTCCCACAAATGCTCCAGGTTCAAAACCGCTGTTTTGTAGTGGATTGCGACCCATCTCTGCAACAAAAATGTCTTTAGTGTTTTTATAGTGACCTTTAATATGTGTTTTACTACCAATAAACGTATGGGTCATTAAGATACACAAGGTACACAAACACAGTCCTACCAATGACATGCATGTTGTGAAGGCCTGTGAAGCTAAAGGCTGGTATCCTCTTGATGAGATTGTCATGGATACGCAGCTCCACCAGAGATGAGGGTAGGTTTTTGGGAATGGATGTGAGATGGTTGTGTGAGATGTACAACTTCTGCAGCCGTTTCAATGGAAGGAATGCCTTTGGATGAACTTTGGAGATCTGGTTATATCTTAACACCAGGGCCTAAAAAAAAACAAGTTTGAGGAAGGTCGGACACATATTTACCAATAGATGTAAATTTTATTCACAAAAGTAGTTATGTTGACTATAAAAGAAAAATGCTTGGACTCACGTAGAGGTTGCTGAGCCCTTTAAAGTCTCCCTCCCGAATCTCTCTAATCTTATTGCTCTGCAGGTCCAGGAGCAGTGTGTCTGTAGGAATGTCATTGGGTACATAACCTAATCCTGATGGAGAATAATGAAAAATAAAATGAATACAATACATATAATTGTCTTTATTAAAGTCGAGGGACCTGTAATCCAATTATGGAATTATTTTCAAAAGTTGTTCCATAAATATACAAGTATGTGGAGAAAAATACACTTGAAAACTTTACACATTGGTAACAAGAAATACAAACATTTCTTCATGAGAAGGGTTGTAATTCTGAAGTAATCAAGCAAAATGTGAAGGTTTAACAATATTACAGCGATATAATTGAGCAACACCTGGTGGCGCCAGAGTCTACAAAGTTTAAACGAAGGTTGACGTAAAATGTAGTCACGGTAAACCCTTTAACCTTTCTATGGGTAATTTAACAATACCCATAATGTTAGCAAATTAAAAAAAAAAAAAAATCATATAAAACGAACCAAAAAAATATCAGCGGATTGATATTCGCAATCACCGAAGGCGCAGATATATTCTTCCGCTGTCTACTACAACCTAAAAATAAGAACAAAGTTTTCAATCAAACTTGTGACTATTAAATCGAGTTACCATCCCAAACCTTTAGCTAAAGGATCTTCGATGTAAAATTCTGATAATATCAGCGTTGTCGCCGTGTTTGTTGTACGAGCCTCAAAGTAGTGCGTGTCCCATGTAAACGAATTAACGTAAATTGAATTAACTGACGTAATTTGTTAATAAAGGAGAAAAAACTATATCCTCTCACATTTGACTGAACTTCCGATTATCAAAAAATAAAAATCAATAAAATATGAGTCAATGAATAAACATTCATGTTTATTCAACGTGCGTTTACTATCTGAGCTAAACTAACCGGAAATGAATAAGCCTCACGTACGCACACAGGCTGACATTCAAAAGTGCAAAACCACCAGACTTTGTTTACAACATAAGAACTCCTTTTGGAAGGAAAAGGGCATTAACAATCTGAATTTAACCCGGTTGTCTGGTAAGCTGTAATGAGTAATTGTGTTAGATAAAATTCTGGGCTTCAGGATGTGTGAAAGCTGTTTTGTTTTGTGCCAGCGTTCCCTTCTAACCTGCACATATAATTAAGATGGAACCATACGACCAAGGCTCCACGTAACACATTACAGCATGGAGAAAGAAAGTGAGAGGGGAATTCTCAGTTATAGATAAATAATAGGTCAGCTGTGCTTGGGAGGAACTTAGCATCCACAGAAGATGTCCATTTTGCTTAAAATTCTTCATTCCTGGTGAAACCAAGATCATAGTTTATGGCACATTAACTGTAGCGAGCAGAATGAGGAAAATGGAGGTCTTCTCAGGTGACTGACCACACACCACATGTGTGGCTGTCTGATGTGGATGGGCCAGATTAGCTTGGTGTCTGAGCTGGTATCCGTTCCCCTGCTAAATTTAATACTGATTCCATTCAGAGCTTTCATGTGGATGTGACAACCTCACATTTAGTGTTCAGTCACAACTTCCTCCTCACTTTCTCTGATTTCAGCCATAATTGTTATTTTTATTTTCATTAAATGAACAGTTCACCCCAAACCTAAAACCAGGAGCCATTGACTTCCATGGTTTTTGTTTTCCATACTAAAATATCAATGACTAGTGGTTTTTGACATTCTTCAAAATATCTTCTGTGTGGTGTACTAAAAAAAGAAATGAAAGCTTAGGAACATATTTAGGGTAGTCCAATGATCAATCACATTGGTTCAGTCTTTTATGAATAATTTTATGTGTGGCTTTTAAAAAAATATATAGATCCAGGGATTTTTTTTTGTGTATAAAATAAAGTCTACTTACATGCTGTTTGTTTGAATTATTTTTGCTGCAAATTTTTTTGACCCATTGACTCATCTTTCTTCAACTTCAAATCTGAGGACGGCTGCAGAATGATTTATTTCCAATACAACTATATGGAATCGAGCCAAGCTTTAAAAATTATTTACTCATAAATTATGTTATTTGAACCGTTTTAGTGATTTTCGATAGTCAGTGGACAAAGTTCAATGTTTTTTTTTTATTACATTTATAGTCTATGTTCATAGGCTCACAATGGCTCATTTATCACCCCCAAAAAACTAGGAGCGGCCATCTGATTGACAACTACACCAAACTGAGATGACTGACGGCTGTCATCACCTCGTGAAAAATATATATATTTCTTTGCTGCCAACTTCAGAGAGTTGAGCTGTACTCAAATTCTTTTTAATGCTTACAAAATGTGTTGTATATAATGTGTGTGAATCAGTGTGCGGGACTGAAGGTGAAACTCCGAAACCATGGGGCAGTCACACTACTCCTAAACAACGTGGAATCTCACAGCATGTGGTAAAACATCATGATATATCCAACAGAAAGATCAAAGAGTTAACATTTCTACTCAACAAGAGATTACATAATATTGACGGTTCTGGGCCTTCATGTCATACTAGTCAAATGCAATCTTTCAGACCTGAGGTTTCTTCCAGGGAATGTAGGCCTGCTCTCAGACTTTCTGTGTTCTCCAATTTTTGCTCTTTTAAAGGCCTTCACAGCCCTATGCAAACGACTCGCGGCATTTCTTAAAACACTGCATTTTTTCCAGCTGGTGTGTAAGGTCACATTAGCGCTCATGTATTTAAGATTAAAGATCCACTAGATGCAGCCACTGCTTACAGCAGATGCATAGGAGTGAAAGACCTTAACTGTGTTGATTCTTGGGGAGAGTGGCGTGTGTGAGAGATCAAAGAACCATTTCAGACCCCAACAGGACAAACATACAGTGATGCTTTGACCTGTGACTAACATTTGGCATTCTATTAATGTAGAAAAGTCCCTTGGGTTTTCCCCCACTTTTCACATTCGCACACAATTCACAATCGTACAGTATCATATCCTTTAAATCCTACCTAAATCCGAACACTGTACAACTCTGAGATGGCACCGACAGCCAAACGGGCATGTCCGATGTTCT
This sequence comes from Danionella cerebrum, assembly GCA_007224835.1. NCBI lineage: Eukaryota > Metazoa > Chordata > Actinopteri > Cypriniformes > Danionidae > Danionella > Danionella cerebrum. Next base: position 89,137 of record SRMA01025032.1, on the reverse strand, counting down.
GGTCTGTATGGATCCATAGCAGAGCCTTCCTCCTGGTCCATCATCATCATCAGCTCTTTCACATCAATGTCCTTGCCAAAGTCCCAGAATGCCGTCTGCTCAAAAGGAAGGGCGGTGGAGTCTAGTGGGAGGTGGGTGGTGCAGATAAACAGGAACACCACATATACAGACTGCATTGTTGCCATGTTTGAAATCTGAGGAATAGTGAGAGTGAGTTTAGGAAAGAATTGCTGAGTATTTGTTTTCCACGTATATTTAAAAACCATAAATGTTGGCAAAGCTGATGCTGCTCGAGTCCATCACCCTGCGGCGTCATTAAGCTTTGAGAAGCCAGCTGCCTCCAAGTCTGTCACAATAAACTGATCTGCTGTCCACATCAACGAAAGGGAAAAACTAAAACGCGAGTCAAGGAAAGAGTTGTTTGGGTCAGATGCATCAACGTGTGCAAATGTGTATTTTTGTAACCTGTCCTCGTGCCATGCTTGCAGTCGGGGTGCACTGGTGTATTCACACTGATGTTAAGTCAGGAAGAAACGGAGGGTGCATTATTTTCATAGATGGCACACCAGTCTGTTGCTTCCCAGAGAAAAACTGAATAACTTAGAGGTTGTAGCTTCATTGTGTTTTCTTTTTAACTTCATTTATCTGTCAACAATTGCAGACGTTTAGTCTAAAATTCCTCAAGAGCTTTTATAAAGTAAATGGCTGTTTTGCTCCATGACTGATGTACATTCCATCGCGCAGAAAATTCAGACATAAACTCACTTCTTGGTGATAAATCTGTGGTGCATTTGTTAATTAGAAATATCTTGCTTTATTAATGTTTATAATGTGTTTTGTTGTCACCGTTTGCGTTTGATAATTACAAATAGTTTTAAGTCATTTAAAGGCAGAAACCTTAAAGGTACACTGTTTTATTTCCCCAGTGGTGGCCGCACTTCAAAGACATTTCAAAGACATCATTCTTGCCAGCTGATTTCACATGATTTTAACATGTAGAACAAAATGATTTGCCTTTCGTTGGCTAAATTTAACATTCCAGTAGTGTTGCTAGTGTGATTACAAGAGCGGGGCCAAGAATGTTGCAGTGCATGATGGGACATTGACTTGCACTATAGATGTTACATAAATAAATCACATGACCAGGAGAGTGATGGTAAAATTAGCACGACATCAACCACAGTTTTTAAAACTAAAACCGTAGTTCCTTTGATTTTATTCTTTAAAAATGTAGGCACACAACTGCTTGAAATCACGACACAGTGGATTTCTGAAATGGAGAAACTCTTCCCTTTTTTTCTCACAGATTTGGGCCATATGTAAAAATTACTAATATCGCTTTACTCATAAATTTGGAGAAAAACAAAAATATCAAGACAAAGTAGACTAAACTTGATGATAAATTGAGATTGAAATTGAAACTACAGCTTTGCCCTTTATTTATTAATAAATTATTTTTTATAAAACTTAATATCAGCTGTTTATTCCTGCTCTTTAAATTTTCTTTTTTTTAAAATGCCACAAACAGCAGCTCTTATTCAGAGCAAAACTCCTTAAATCAATTCGGTCAAATCCACACTGCACTTTTCGGTCACATGACTATCATTGGTCTGGTCAATAAACACATCTTCACAGTTTTTGCATTTCAAATGAACAATATCATGTGTGGCTAGGAAAGAAAAGACATTTAGTTTAAATGTTAAAAAAGATACCGTCGATCTCCTGCTGCTCACCAAAGAGAAAAGCTTTTGGCGAGAGGATTTCTGAATTGTCTGTAAAGGAACAATTCAAGGAGTTCATCTTTGATTCATTCATATTATTTAACATTGCAGAGATATTTGTAAAACGAACACAAATTAATGAGCTGAATGAAATTTTGAATGTACCTCAAGATGAACGTAGAGATCTTATTAAACAATCTGGAGTTCAATGTAGTTGTTGCTGTGCAAGTGTGGGATTTTTTTGTTCATTTTCTTTTAAATTTTGTTCATTTTACATTCGTTTGATGTAATGAATGTATACCATTTTGGGTAGACACAGATTGCAGGTTTATATTATTTAGAGGAAAAATAATACTTGCCTAATAATTTAAAAAATGTTTTAAACCATAATTGGATGTTCTTTGAGACTCATTGTGATCTACTAGAAACAGATTTTTTAAATGCAAATACAACACATTTTTAAATAATTTTTTCTCTCAAAAATTATGGATTTACATCACTTACATAATTGATTCTTGATGTGCTGAAAAATCTCAAAATAATCTGTACTTTGACTCTGGTATGCAAATATTCCATGAATTCTTAGAAATTAATGCAAATCACCATTGAAAATGTAAACATGAATTCTAACTGATTTGCTACATTTAATCACCTTCATTTTACAAGTTTTTGTCTAACCATCAAAATACAAAATGGTGAATAATAGAATACTGAAATTAAAAATATATATATATATATATTTCAATGACTCCATTCATCATTATTTCTGGTACTGTTCAGATCCTCTCAGTGTGTGCCACGTAATGCCTCTCTGATCTTATATACTGTGTCTACATTCTCTCCCACACCCTTCACCACAGAACTGCAGAAGAAGTGCATGATAACAGAGAGCCAGGCGGATTCATACCCTGAAATAAAGGCAGTCAAAGAATCTCTAAAAATGACGATAATGTCGTGTAATGAAAAGGGAGACTTTAGTTAAAACCACGTACAAAGGATAAGGTCTTGAACGTTTAATATACTGTTTATCACAAAATCTACAGCTTTATATCAAGTGTAGACATTGAAATTATAATATATTTGCCTAGAGATTTTCTTCTAAAACTAGTTGTCAAACGGTCTGCCTCTTGCATTTAAAGAAATGATGTCATATAATTAAAGGCTGCATATGAAGATTTTTTTTTTGAGATTGCAGAGTTGACCTGAATGAGAAACTGAGGCAAAAAGCAGAGGTTCAATCCTGTTAAGTCTGAAATAAAATGTAGATTTTCATGCTTTTCGTGTAAAAATAATTACGCTTAATGAGTTCTGAAGAAATCATTTACGAGCACAACTCTAAAGAGGGAGGTTGTTTGAAAGAAAAGTATAAAAGTGTCTTACCTGCAGAATTATCTTGAGTTGATTCCAGATATTTGTGTTTAAATTGTTTTTATGTTCTGCTCATTGTTTCACCGGCAATGCTCATACAGCAATGAACTCTACCTGCAATCCCAAAAAGCTGTGCATTTACGACATTTCCACTCCCTTAAGCTGTCTTTCCCTCCCACTGCTCTCTTTCTTCAGTGATGCAAAGCAAAGAGAACTGAACATTAAGAGAGACAGACAGAAGACGTGTATTTATGTTGATGAAATTTATACATTTCAGCTGAATATAAAAAAGGAGCGAAGGATGCTAACGTATTATTAATGCGGCTACAGGCCGGAATGCTCAAGATCTCCCCACTCATGCTTGAAGACAGATGATACACTCTTTTTAAAGAAGGAAGTAGCTCTTCTTGGTTTAAGACAAGGTCCACACCCTGGAAATAAAGAGCAGCACATAGAGTGTACATCTTCAGAGAATCAGTGATGGCCCAAAGAAAATAAAGCTGGGACAGAGGCTGCTGTGATGGAGACGAAAATGTGCTTGTGGCAGTGAAATACCACTTTAAGAGAAAAGGACAGAAATAGATTAACCAGAAAGTGCCACTGCCCAGTGAACCCATCCACAAAGACAGAATAAAAGCCTTCTTGGAAGAAGATAAAACTGCAGCTCAGATTTCTGCATCTGTTCTGGATAATGGAAGAGCACATTGTTGAAAAAGCAAGAAAAGATCTCAAAGAAAAAGTTTCACATTTGGGTAAAACGTAAAAAAAAAAAAAGATTAAAATGTGTGAGTCACTGCTGTTGCACACTATATATACAAAGAAGTAGAGATGGAGCAGGCAGATTTCAAAAGGGGGACATCATCGTCTCTGAGCTGAGCTAATGGCTTATTATCACCAGGACACCAAAGTCCCCTTGGTAAAGAAACCAGGCCTAATTTAATGGAAACTTTATATAAGATTAATAAAAAAAAAAGGTTAATACAAAAAGATATCAGAATTTACAACAGTTAGCTAAAACTAAGCAAAAGAACACATTACAGTGTACAGACTGAACACTTTAAATGAGAATAAAATCTATAAACTAAAAAAACAACATCCCTTCTGTGAAATGTGGTGGTGGAAACATAATGCTTTGGGGGTGTTTACTGCTAAGAAGAGAAAACAAGTAAAGGGATGATAGACAGGCATATGTGTCATGTTTGTTTAAGAACCTACTTTTCTAGCCGGGATATTGGAAATGGCACATCGTTTGTTATTCCAACTTGACAATGACCCAAAACACAGAGCCAATGTGCAAAAGAAGCCAGTGCCCAGACCTTAATTCCATTTAAAACCCGTAGAGGGAGCTGAAGGTTCAATTTGCAACACATCAGCCTCAAAACCTATTAACCGATACTGTAAAAAATGCCCATAATTGAACTGCAAAATACTTTCTAAATGCTATAAAAGAACATATTTCACAAATTTTAATTACCGTACAATTTACGAAATTAAATTAATAATTAAAACAGAGTAAAACTCCACATTTAACAGTTTAATATATATGAAATCTGGTTTATTTCCAGTAAAGTAACAAATTACTGTATTACATCTAATAGAAAAGACATTAATTTTGAAAAAAACCTCATGGGATCACATTGCACAGTTCTAAACTGTACATTTTTTAACATTTACAGTTCAATCCTGTAAAACAAATAATGGTACCACAGTACATTTGACAGTAAAGTTTCTTTACCGTAAAATTTACAGGGTTTTTTTTTTTGTAATGATCAAAACACAAACCTTTAGACAGTTCTGTGCTGTAAAAAAAGATGCTCATGTTCAATAAATATGATTTAAGTCTTCAATTTTGACTAACTTAAACTGTTTTCATTGCAACAAAAATATGTTTAGACAAAAAAGACCAACTGCAGACAGACAACTGCCCTTTTCCATTTGTGGACTGATTACTTCTTTGTGGGAAAATATCGCTGCAATTTCAGAAAAAAAATCTACAACTTTGTATAAGTTTCTGGTGCCCTCTGGTGGACCAATCAGAGACTGATGCACAAATAACAAAATAAAAGTATCCAAGTGTTCCGCCACCTCCCAAGTTTATTGGAGTTTGAAAACAGCTTATAATGTACAGGGATACATATAGTAACTCTAATTACACAAAAATACAAACTTGTTAGTATATAAAGAAATAAATAACTCACAAAACAACTAATGTGTATACTTGAAAAAGAACTAAGAAACCCAAAAGGTTTGAAGACCTACAGAGTAAGACAAACCAAATGGACAGATCTTAAATGTTGAAGAAAACAAGAGATTTAGCACCAAGTAAATCTGCAAAAACACTAAATAAAGAGTCCACACAAACATCACACATCTGCAGTAGTTTTACAACTAAAATAGTCTAAATGCTTGTATGAATTTGACTGAACATATTTTCAACAGCTTAGTTGAGGCTTTTAGAAGAGCTGCTCCTCGTACCTCTGGGGTCGGAGCAGCACACTTTGGTAGTTTCGGATGCAGGAGAATGCTGTGGGAGGAATGAGGCGTCTCTCAATCAAGTTGTTCTCCAGGTGAACAGCAATCAGGGTTGAATCTTCACGAGCCGTGATGTCACACAGCGAGTTCAGAGTCACATAACTAAAAAAAAGGTTAGCATTTAGATTTGATTCGTTGCTTACGTAGAGTTTTTGTTGCAACACAGATGGAAACTTCCACAGACCTGATGTAGTTGTGGTTGAGTCGGAGGTGCTGGAGTCTCTTCAGCTGAATCAGGCCTCGAGGAATGGCTCTCAGCTGGTTGTGGTCCAGCAGGAGTTCGGTGAGTGAGTTCAACAGCCCCAGAAAGGATACTTCACTGACCCCATCCTCCCGCAAACGGTTGTAAGACAGCTGCAGAGAGTCCAGACCGGGCTGCAGGTGTCCGAACACGTACCCTGGGATTCGCTCTATCTGATTGTGATGCAGGATGAGCTGCCGCAGACCCACCGGAAGGAATGAGGGAACATGGACCAGCTTATTATGGGACAGGTCTAGGAACTGCAGCTTTCTGTTGATCAAAAGGATAAAGAAAGCCAACTTTATTTTTAGGCATCATAGTTACAAAAGTTTATTTATGTAGAGAAATGTTCTCTGGGATTCACACTTGTAATGGTTAAATATGTTTGGTTAAAAACACTGTTGGCTAGAAGGTTAGCGCTGCAGAAACTCTTTGCACTAATGATCAACACAGTAATATACTGTAAATTTTACATTTTTTACTGTACATTTACATTTTACTGTCAATTTAACTGTCTAGGTAACATGCTTATGTTGTTGTAAAATCACTTTATGTCTGTCATGTTCCAGATTTTACTGTAAATGATCATAATTATGCTGCATTAAAGTTGTTGTTGTTTTAAATTCAATTTAACTGTTCAACTTCAGTCACATTCCAGGAAAAAAAATCATTATTTAACAATAAAATAAAATTGTGAAAAGTAATTTACTGACAGCTTTTTAATTACATTTTTTAACTGTTGCCAACAAAACAGAAAATACTGGTTGTAATGAAATCATTGAAATATAATCTAAATGTCTGAAACTGCAATTAATTCATTTTGTTCAGTGTATTTTATTTTTCTGACATTTTGTAAACTCAAGAATAAGAGAAGTCGGTATATTGGCTATAGATACAATTACAGTTTAAATGTATTTTACTCAAATTTCTAATAAATTTACATTTTAAGTAATTCAGTGTATCAATATCTTTGCATTTTACTGTTACATCTACAAACCTTTTTTAAAAGTGTAGGACAGGAAGTTTCAGTATCAGCTGCTTCTGTGTGTGTTTGATTAAAGCTGCAGCTAAACTCTGCAGGACACAAGCACTCAACAGCTGTATTTGGTGATGTATTCGCTGGTGTAAGAGTTTGCATGCTCTCCCTGTATTCTTTTTAAACATATATGATTGATCTCAACCCTATTCTTAAAAGCATGGTAAGGTTTGCGTTAGTAAAAGTAGTTTTGTAAGTAGAAGGTATTTAACAATCCAAGTGTACATTTAGAGCTCCGCACATAAGTGCTGTCTACACTCACTGTAGGTGTATCCACGCCCTCGGATGGATGCGATCCTCTCGGATTCGGTTCTTGCTGAGATTGAGGACCCTCAGGTTCAGTGTCTTGTTGAGAAGCCCGGAATGGATCACTTCTATCTTGTTTTCAGAAAGGTGGAGCTCCTTGAGAAGTAACGCGTCCACAAAACATCATAAACGAACTCAAACTTGTACCAATAAGACGTCAGAATTGTTGGATTGAACTTGATGCTAAAGAATTTTTAAAGAGAACCTCAAATGAGATTCACGTATAGCATAGCTCTCCGAATTCGTTCTTTATCGGTTAAGTGACACTTCTGTGCTTGGTAGATACCGAGATGACAGACCTGCACTGATTCTGGTAGACCTGAGGGAATTGCCCTGAACCTGTTGTCATCCATCCGGAGGTAAATCAGCTTCTTCAGGGGCTTGAAGGCCAGGGGAGAGACATTTCCATCATGGAAATAATTATCCTCTAACTCCAGAGTCAGAAGCTGAGACAGTCCTAGTGGTGTTTACAAAGAATTAGTTAATAAGTGTGTCAGTGCCCATAAAGATTTTTCCAGAACATAGATGTCCCTTGTTTGAAAAGAAAAGCTTTTATTGGTCTTGAGTGTCAAGTAATGAGGTGAAAAGGTCTCTGTGTACATATTATATACCCTTAAAGCTGTGAGGAGTGAGGCCGCTGAGTTTATTATCGTTGATCTTCAGCTCCACGAGTGAGGGAGGGAGAACCGGCACTTTAGTCAAGTTGTTTCCATCAAGACTCAACCTCTTGAGCTTCGTCAAGTTCTGCAACAGGGCGAGAAGAGACTCAGAGACACCCTCCAAACCAAACTGTGAACAGCGCAACACTTGCGCACGAAGAAGCAGCAGTTACACAAGCAAGATTCTCAGGGTTCATCTGGCAGGAAGAACAGACGCTCATGCAATGGTTAAACACTGAGTGTCTGTAAACACGTGAAAAATAACATGCTGCTCTTTGACACATACATGTTTCTGGTAAATCTTGTGGTTGGCGCCTAGTGTGTGTGACACAGAGGTGAGAAAAAGGTCAAAATTTAAATCTAGCATCTCACTTTTTCTTTTTTGGAAGTAAATCTATAGTAGCCTGTTGAGGTTATGTCATGTTTGATGTATTGCAACGATTTCTTATAGTCATGCTAAATATCAAGTATGAGGTGTGACACCGTCGTGTATCAACTAAAATACCAAATTGTATAGACTTTTTGGCATCTTTTGGTAACATTTTCTGGCAAATGAGATAAAGCAAATGTGTAATGCTGTAATTCAAATGTTTTTTTATTGTTATCTGATCAGGTAGAGACAGATCATGCACTCTGTATGACCTCCATTTCCCAGAAGACTCTGCTCTAGCTACAGCTGATCATTATTATAAACCATTCAGTTGAAGCATGTTGCCCAAAGTCTCAGTTCTGGGGGGGGGGGGGGGGCAAGCACAGGCAAGCTGAACGAGATGCCCCAAACCCCCATTGGGCAAACATTTGTGTTCGAGTGGATCGATATCTTTGATTAGATCAAGAGGGATCCACTCAGGTTAATTAGGCTAATTATAATGGATGTGCTTTATGAATTCTATTGGGTGTTCAAAAAGTTCCTAGATGACACCATCACCTAATTTGCATAACCGGCATGTATGAAAAAGGATTTTCCCCCAAATGCTATTTTTTTCAGTGTCAAAGAACAAAAGCCCCCCCTTTTTGTGTCATAATTAAATTATAAACACACATATAATTATAAAAAAGAAATTTCAAAGCAAGAAAGTTGAAGTTTAACGCAAAATAAAAATACATAAAATAAAAAATAATGGTAATTGGATTAACCAAGTAACATGATAGGTAATTAAATATGGAATAAAACAGTAATGGATGGTGTGAGAGTGGAATAACTCACATCTAGAGCAAACTTTTCTTGTGGAAAAACTTTACTTTTCCAGTATTACTTGTTTTTATTATCAAAAGTCACAACTTCAAATTCATTTTCTTAACCTCGCCAGACAAGGCTGAGCAGAAGATCACATCATGTGAATTTGCATGAGGTAGTGATTCATTTCCATTTTGCAGACATAAGTCAATTTTGTCTATTGTTAAACTATTGTCTAATGGATGTATATCGTTAATCTGTCTCAGCTGTGTGTCGTTCATGACCGGCCTTGTTACCGCCCGGTCACACTATGAAAAATATTCGATTGACATGAATGGCATCGCATCCGGCAAAGCGGAAGCTCCTGCTTATGCGATTCCGGATTCTGCTCTGACGGAAAGTTCAGCTGGAAGAAAGCTCTCCCACTCTATGTCTAGTGTGATTGTGTTAATTCCGATTAAATCAAAGAACAAGAATGGGATATTTGTATTCAATAAAGGTTACATAAACGTGAAAACTTTGATGGCATGGGCATGAACAAAATTAGCAGTTCACCTTAAAAATATTTGGCGGAAGGGAGAAATCGTCCAACTTGTTCTTGCTGAGATCTAGCCACTCCAGGTTAGGAAGAGCTGCTAGAGCAAACGCTGGGATCTTGCTAATCTTGTTATCTGCATAACAGAAGCACATCAACACAAACAAGGACACGGTCACATATGTTGCATCATTTTAGGACAACAATGGGCTGCTTGCACTTGTCACGTTTCAGTGCCAGCTCTTGCAGTGGCACGCATTAACAAATCATCCATCAGCACAGATATTAAGAAATTCTATTTTCATCCAAGTAATAACAATGACAATACACTCCACTATTATTATAACTATCTGAAAGCTACTAAGCAAATCAAGCCTATTAAAAATAAAATTGTAGAATCTACCGTACATCACAAAAAGTCTTTCGAACCATGGATAAGAAAGCTTATTCTCTTTTAAATAAGAAAGGTGATCTTTTCATGAAATTAAAACAGCATAGTTTTAATATAAACAAAAATTGTAGAATACAATTTTAATATCTAAAACTAGGATGACAAAGGCCGTCTTTGTTCTTATAGGGAAACTGTCAAATAAAATGACAAACAAGAGCTTTTTGGCCATTATGTCGTCTATTTTTGGAGAACGAAGCGAGAGGTGTTCAACCCAAAGAACATTGTTTCACAGTGAAACATGGTGGTGGGAGAATGATGCTGTGGGGTGTTTCAGTATGTTTCTTACAGGGTATTTTATCGGATTTTAAGGAAACTTTAGAACGTAGACTGAAAAGATTTCTAAAGACTCACTTCTGGCAAAGAAATGCCTACTAATGAGCAAAGTGAGTTTCCATGAGACTTGTGTCTTCAAATGTAAATGAACCAATGTTTTACATTTATGCGAAAATGTTTTTCTTTTTTTAAAGTGCTTTTAAATTGCTCTCACCTCACCTGCCAGAAAGAGGCTCCTGACCCCGGAGTCTCTGATGATGGGCATCTGAGTTATGCCAGTGTTTCCACAAGCAATCAGAGCCTCTGAAAGTAGGCAGCCTGCTGGGAGAGACTCCATATGAGTAGAGCTACGAATGACAGCAGCACCTAACCTTCTGTCCACAACCCGACCACCCGGAGCAGGCAGTGGCCTTCCAGCAGGCAGGATCATGGATCTTCTGGTAGGAAGAGCAAAGGCTGCTTCTGCTCGGGGCAAGCTTGGTTTGATAGTGGGTGGCATTACCCATCTTTCGATTGGCAAGGGGCGAACAGCAGGTCTGAACCTTGAAAAACTGCTGTTATCATCGTCGTCATCATCATCCTCACTGTCACTGTTGTTCTCGAAGGTGTCGTCTTTATCGTGGTCATCATTAGTATAATAGATTGGTCTCATAAACTGAGGCCCACCCGGTATTACATGGCTCTTGGTCAGCTCTCCAGTGTCCAGACTCACAATCACATCTTGGTTTTTCTTAGCTTGGTTCTTTGGGACACTTGGGGGTGGCTGAACAGAAAACAAACATCTTTAAAACAGTCACTTGAAACAAGAATATTTAGAAAAAGTTTATTATCACTAGTTTCAAGAAATCAAGTAGACATGAAAGCAACAGAATGAATTCTAAACATTCACAACATTTTAAAAGTATATTAATCTTTAATGAGAACTGAAATGTCCTTCATGACATAAAATAAACTGCTGCTTGTTTACTGTATATTATTATTATTCACGTTTAGGCATTATGGTTAAATATAAAGTAGATTATAAATAAGAAATTAATTATAATTTCTGCCAAAGTATTATGTCACTCCTACTACAAATTTTTATTGTTAAACAATTGCTTCATACTAACTACTATACCTGAACATTACTACCATTTTAATAAAAACGTTTTAATAAAATAAATCGCAGTTTGTAAATAATTTTATAGCTAAAATCTTAGAATACCTTTCAACATTAATACCTTTTAAATTTACCTTAACGGTTTTCTATGGATTAAACGCATTTTATAGAGGAAACACAGCGGCACATACAGCAGTGAAACGCAGAAATGTTCATTTAATTATGTATTTTTAACATTATTTACTCATTAAGCCTTGCACAGTCTTCTTCTGCTGTAGTCTGCAAGAGAGCTGAACTTACTCTCTAGCGCCATAGTGGTCAAAAAGAGACACTGCAGGTGCTTACATCAAGAAGGTGACCCAAAGAAAAAAACAACAAGAAAATAACAAGAAATAATGTTGAGAGTGTTTTATCGTTGATAATACTGAGGTTACTAATTGTTTCAGCACTGACAACAGGACTTTGAAAATTGAACTTCAAGGCAGTAATTCAGAAATGGATTTAGTGTTTGACAAAAATATGGAAAACTGCTGAAATTCTTATAATAAAATAATATTGCATTTTCTTATCCACATCATACACACATCTTTGGCTGCGGAGATCACCAACTTGTTCCTGGGGTTTACCTTTGCCACTGCTGGTGGGTTTCCATTTCCTGTCTGCCTGTTTTTCACTGCGTTTTTGTTCACAGATGTTGGATTGGACTTGCTGCCCACAATCTCCAGAGTGGGTGAAGCTGGGTGGCAAACAGAAAGTCAGAGCCAATTCACCACTAGGCATCCCACACTCCCTGATGGCAGGTTTCCCAGCAATACAAAATCAAATGGAAGCCAATAGAATTTACATAATTCACAGCATGCCTCGCCAGGGGGATGCCCACTGTTTTTTTTTAAGCTCTCCCACCATATGTCTAATGTGATCATTAATTCAGATTAAATCTAAATTTATCTAAAATACTTTTGTATTCAATAAAGGTCAGATATATACACAATTGTATTATCAGTCCACTCTTTCGAACAAAACACTGAATCCCATCCAACGGCATCCAAGCCATTCATCACCAGGTGTATTGTAAAGCATCAGATGCAGTCCAGTTGTGTAAAGCCACTTTGCTCTTTAATTATGGTTCTCAAAATCTCATTACCATGCATTACCATAAACCATAAACTTGTGGAAATCCTTCCCAGAAGAGTAGAAGCTATTAGAGTGACAAAGGGTGGGTCAATGTTATACTAATAAGGAAAATATTAATAATAATAATAATTCGCTGTTCTATTTCTTCAAACTTTGAAAACTTTAGCACAGTGCATTTTAATACCTACATCTTTTATAATTTGAAAAAAAAAATGCTGATTTTAAACAAAACAGTATTTAATTCATTGATGATAAATCAGCTAAAGGCAAGCACAGTGAGTTTAGGAGAGTCAGGGAGAAAGATCGATGTTTGACTCAACGTGTGCCTAGAATCTGGCTGTGAATTCTGCGAGAGAATGATGGCAGTTCCCAAACCTCTGGCAGGGCAGGGGATATTTCGACAGCTCACGGCTCCGTATTTACACTGGCACAAACTGCATGGCTCCGGAGACCAGACTGCCCCTTCAAACAGAGAAATGCCATTCACCAAGCACTGGCTGTTCAGTCCTGGTATGGGATCACATACAAAACACAGAAATGTATAATTAAGAACACAGCAGATCAAATAAGTAATTAAGTTCTGTCAAAGCTAGAAATGCACTGAAAAGTAATCAATTAATTTGAAATATGATCTACTCTCTACTCTGCTACTGTACTGGTTTCCAAAAAAAACGACACAAAACCATAAGGACAATCATAAAGTTCACGTCAATTTACAATTAACTTTAAAAGTTACTATTTTTCATCTAATATTTAAAAAAAAACAACATTTTAAAACTAAGCCAACCTATTGTTCAATGAATAGAATGTTCCAAGCACTACTCACCGGGAAAGAAAGGGTCGTCAAAATCGAGCGTATCCTCAGCAGAAAAAAAATCCCTAGAGCTCCTCGGTCTTGCTATTCTTCCTCTTCCTGGCTGTCCTTCAGTCCCTAAAACTGCTAAACACAGACAGAAAGAGAAAGCTAAAGGCTTGAGCATGTTCGAGGTCAGGGGGGATCAGTCTGAGGCAGCTTTCTCAATGACTCTGAGGCTTCTGCACTTTCTGAATGGCCAGTTATAGTCTGTGCAAGCCATGTTCCACCCAACCCTCATATGTAAAGGTGAGAGCTGAGTGTGGAGGAAGGATTGGCACAGACTCAGAGGGAAAAAAGAAAACTTTGTTAACAATGTGCCTCTTTCATTTGCCCTGAAGAACCAGCAAATGCTTCTTATTTCTCTCTTAACGGACGCCAAACTGTCCCGGAGCCAAACAAACTATTAAACCATCCTCAGGGGGAAAAATCTTATCTTTGACACCATTTACCAATTTCATGCACGTTGACTCTCAGACTTATGGGCTGTGAATAAATCTTGAGCTCTTTAAATGCTTATTTTTGTTTATGCATAACATGTTCTCATTTAAGGGGAGAGTCGAGAAACTTTGGTCTGAAGGAGCTGCTCATATGAAAGACACCTTTGTTTGTTAGTGGTCCAACGGCTTCAGACTCTCGAGAAATTCTTCAAGTTCCTTTGCTTTTGCAACTTTGCGCAGCCGTGTCGCCACTTTCTGTCAAGTTTTGACATTGGATTGTTTTTACATTATTAAATAACAGAGAACTTATTCATATTAACCCCATGTACATTGGATGTTCATGAAAATATCACTTTTGTAAAATGGCTGAACAAAATACAAAAGCCCTTTGCCCTTCCTCTGTTTGCTCTTGAAGATGAGTCCCTATTCTTTTAAATGAATGGGAATGGTTAAGACAAAGGGATGTGTAACACGCGTTTGCTACATAGAGTTGAAGACTGCTATTTATACAAGTTTTAGCTCTTTAATTGGAAACATAGGCCTTCATTTTCTTTTGAAACTTAAGAATGGAGTTAACAGATGGAGTTAACAGTATTTGGAATGGAGTCAAATCTACAGATGCTTGAAAACAACACTGAAGCAATCGACGGAACTAAATCTCTTATTTGAATTCAAATAGATTGAATCACTGTATCCCCTTCACAAAGAGAATATGAAATAGCATATAAATCAATGTTACCCAGGTAGTAGGGAATCAGTAAACTCAGAGGAGACACAACCAGCAACCACTTTACCAGACACACCTGGATACAAATAGCCCAATGACGAAATTGTCCCATCAGCACTCTTCTTCAATTCTACTTCATTTATTCAAAGGCTCATTCATGCTCCCCCTAAGCTGTCAGATCTACAGTTCACATGCCCTGACTCCCATGAAAGCTCCAACCCTTCTTGAGTCTCCACTTCTGGGTTCAACATCTCTCCTGTTACTCAATTACAGTCAACGTCAACAAGGTTTGTGGGTACTTTGACTCCTGGCTCCTCCTTGTGGTGACTACTGCGATGTATCATACAGTGCTATACAGCTCCCTGATGATATTGTTCTGTAGCCTTTGTATATTGGGTAAATAAACACCATATAGTTCCAAACTGGGTGTGGTCTCTCCTTCCTCTAGTGTTCCACATGGTTGGTTTGACCTTACACTTATTATTCTGGGAGGATCTAAAGAGAAACCAACATGTTAAATTCTATGTTTTCTCAGTTCATCCACTCCTAGTGTAATGGAAAAATACATTGTCAATAATATAGATATTCTTGAAAAAAAAAAAATCTCCAGCCTTCATCTGTGTTCCATTTCACATATATGAGGATTCTTCCAAAGATATGAAGTGACACACAGAGACTAGATTTGAACTAAGCCGACCTCAGACAGCAAACAGTCTAGTGCAGTCTTTCCTCATGAAAACATGAGAATCAGACTTTGCTGCTTCTTGAAAACACATGGCTGGAGCCAAACCTGTCAAGAATGTGATAGATAGCATCCCAGACTGTTTAATCTCCATTTCACCCATGCACAAGAGACATTACAAGGAATGTTAAAATATTATAGGATGATATATGTCTGTCTGTCTGTTCAGACATTCAAACACAGTTCTTGATTATAATCCATTTGGCACATGGTTGATATACAAAAAGTGGAATTTTGATGAAAATTACTTTTGTTTTGTCTTTGTTAGCAACTTTATCTCAACTTATAAGGTAAAATTTTGTTTAAAAAAAAAATGTTGTAGTGTACAAAAGTGTCCAGTTTAATATGAATAATATGTCACTAATGGTGTGACAAATAATGATTCTTTTAAATAAATAAAAAACACATGATACAATTTGTATTATATGGGTGTCAAGTAATATTAAAAATAGTGTTGTGCTTGTTGTGTATTTTTGGTCTAGTGGCGGGAGGTCTAACGTCTATCAATATGTCGTCATATAATTTCAACCAATCAGCACTCAGTACACAAGACCTCACCAACCAATCAGCGCTCGAATCAACAGGAACCGCAACAATGGAGGCGAACATGAAGCCCGTGGGTGTCTGACAGCATGTCAAGAAACAAATCAAGCATAAAGCCAAGAACATGATAATGCACGGGTTCTGAGCGTTACAGTAACCTGCAAAACGAAGAAAAATGGTTTCGTGGTCGGAGAAAATGCTTCAGCTGTTGCGACGGATGAATAACTTTCATTTACCAGGTGGGAAAATGTAGAAATCGTATGACAGAGCTATCCAATGCATGTACAGTATGAATGTACGCGAAGTCATTAACTGCAATGTTAATCTATGTCCATTAAGAGGAAAATGTAAAAGGAGATTTTGTGTAGCCAGAATAGCTTTGTTTTTGAAATTACGAGTTAGATCATCAAAATTATTAATGAAATAGAACACTGACTTAATTGCTTTGTTAACTGTGTTCTGGAAATTAAATGGAAACCTATTAGTTTTAGGGGCCAAGCACTGAAGGCTGCAAAGGCACATATAGTATTCATTACTAATCTTCATTCAGAAGAAGAATCAATTCTACTGTCAGGGCCATGAACTTGCTGATAAAACTGGGCTTTTTGAGTAACTTGACCCAATTTGTATCCTCTAACTCAAACTCCATCGCCACCGCTAGTCTAAAGTTTAATTTATGTTATCCTAATAACTTTCGAACTATATGGTGAAGAATTATTGTAGCTTCAGATTGACTCATGTGTCTTCGATTGTGCTTTAATTCTTTGAAAACGCTACTGTTTCAAAGTGGTCCTACAACATTTTATATTAAAAGTTAGCAAAAACAAGCCCCCCCCCAAAACAATCATAATGTTGTATCATAACACTCATAACACTCCTTAAACTGTTTGTAACAGTATATGTCTTTAAAGTTTCAGCACATCAACACAAACTTGGTGTGTATTATTATAACCACAGAGATAAGAAAAATTGGCTTTTTTTTCTTCTAAAATAAAGTTTTGATCTCCGCACATTTGGACCTTTATACCTAGTCTAACCATGTCCAGTTTTTGGTGTTAGTCATTTAGGATTTTCTAAACAAAATGCTGCTTTGTGTAAAAATATTAACATATCTTTACAAAATCTAGCATGTCTTTTAGGATAAAGATTAATTGCTGCACCACCTTGTGGTCAGACGATATCGTACATTTAAAATGGTTACCAAATGAAAAATATAGTCTTTTATCTCAAACCTTTCATTTTTGCCCATCTTTTTTGGACCTGGACAAGAAGTTTAGAAATGTTCCTTATTCCTTATTTTACTTTAGTCAACTTAAAATGTCTTTTGGTTCCCTTTCCGGTGGCAACTTCACCATTTGCACTGTTAACAATCATTGTTATTTCAATTAATGTTGACTTTTTTTTATTACAGCCATAAAATAGTTCATGTAAAAGATTTAGTTGACCGTTACTTTATTATTGTTGCCTTCTGCTCCAGGATCAAGTTTAGAGAGCTGTCTGAGGTTTGAAGTTGCTGGAGAGCAAGTTGGTTGGATTTCCCCAAAAGTAGCATCTGTTCTGGGTCGTTTTCCCTCAGTCTTCAGACCCTACGGGAGTGCAGTCACCTTCTGCTCCAGTCTGGATAGCTTCGAGAACAGGTCTGTAGCTGTAGATGAGGTCCTGCAGGAGCTGAGGGAAGAGGGTTCATTCTCCTGTCTGATTGGCTGGAGAGATGAGGTAATCTAAATTTATCCTCAACGCTAGAGCATTTTTGTTTAAAATTATTTTAGCCAGAAGAGAGGAATGGAGATTTTCTTCTCAATTTAAAAAAAAAAAAAATGTTCCACACAAATGCAAACCAGAGTCCCAAAACTGAGTTTGAAGAGGCGTCTACCTCAAAATAGTGAAAGACTACACCTCATGGCATTTATGTCAAGATTTCCTACAAATGTCAATTTTTAAAAAAAAAAGAGAATAATTCTTTTCTAGGATGCATTTAACTTAAAAATATATATTATTAACTATTATTAAAATATATTTAATAATAATTAATTAAAATTTTATTTTTTAATTTTTTTATTTTAGCAATATGCAGTGATGCCCAGGTACTGTGATCCTCCGCTGATGTTCATGGAGAGAGCAGCTACAAGTAGGTTAATAAACTATCAATATCCTCTGTTTCGCGGGAAAAACAGCTCAATCACAGCTGTTGTTTCAAACACAGGTTTGTTTGGAGTCAAACGGTACGGTGTTCATGTTAATGGTTACACACGAGACTCTGGTGGCAATCTAAACATGTGGCTGGCACGACGATCTCTGACCAAGCAGACATACCCAGGACGACTGGACAATATGGTGGCAACTACTTAATTATTACACTGCTTTTGAGTCTAGAAATGGAAAAATAGCAACTGTAATAATTTACTGTTTAATTTTACTACAAAGATACTCCTGCAATTAATAGCTAAACATAGAGAGTTCAATATAAATATACAGTTATAAGTCCAGAAATCATCTCAAAACTAACAAAAAAAACAGACTAAAGACATGTTTTACATATTTCTTAGGCAGCTGGAGGACTAGCGGCTGGCTGCAGTGTAAGGCATACCATGGTGAAGGAGTGTGAAGAGGAAGCCTGCATCCCCCCAGGCCTAGCTGAGCAAGCACTGCCCGTAGGAACCGTGAGGTGCACTTTTCTTAATTTCAGCTCAAGTTTATTACGAAGGAGATGAGGAATGATTTTCAAGATATTAAATGCAGTTGCTGTTCTAGAAGATTGAAACCCTCTCATCCCTGACGCAAGAGAGCATGATTAATGCGGCAGAAAAGCCAGAAATAACTTCAGAGCTGGCACGATTCCAGAGAAATGTTGTGCGAGCTCCAGGAAGATGAAGAGAATTCTAGTTTTATTCAGAGTGGCTTTTTTTTCTCCCTGGAAATATTCCTCTGAGATCTTCCTCTCTGTCTCTGTAGCTATACCTACGAAGATGACGAGGGAATCTTCCCCGAGTGTCAGTTCGTCTTTGACTTAGAGCTGCCTCTCAATTTCCAGCCACATATCGGAGACGGAGAAGTACAGGCGTTTTACTACTATCCCATTGAGAAGGTAAAGGACTCTCTTTGCTATTCTTTATTACTTCACTGCCATTCTGTATGCGCTCGTCTCCTTTTACCAGCAAGTGCACTTACACGATATTCCAATCTTACTCGATGTGGTTTAATAATGTCTTTATTCTTTAAAATGTAATATGACATCTTTGGTTGGTAGGTTGTGTTAAACAGGGCTCTAGAGTGCGACCAATTTGGTCGCATATGCGATTTAATTTCTCAATGGTGAGACTAAAAAAAATCAAAGGTTGCACCGGTGCGACCGGTCGTTCGAGGGGAAAAAAAAAACGAAACTCCGTCTACGGCCGGTCCGCCTCCTGCGCGCGGCTCACAACACGCGTATCACCCATTCATGCGGCTCAATACGCGCCTATCGCGGCAAGCGCGCCGCTCAATTCGCGTTTACCGCGCCGCTGAAGCCTCAGACGCGCGCAAACGCGTCTTTGCATTGACTTAACATGGAAACCCTCCGCGCTTACCGCGCGAACCGCGTTCGATGTGAACGTACCTTTACAGCGGCAGGCAGCTGCAAACAGATCAGACGAGGCCGAGATGATAATTAAGTTTTACGTTGCCTACAATATTGCAAAAGAAGAACTCCCTTCACTAAATTCAAGTCCGAAATAATTCTTATGAAGAAAAATGGCTTGAACGTTAACCCGACGTACAGCAATGATGTCACACGCACCCAATTTATAGGAGTCATCGCAGATACATTGAAAAAAAAAAGACGTCTGTGCAAATTGCTAACAGTGCGTACATGGAATTCCTGATCGACGGAGACATATATATCGCCAAAAAGGAATGCATCATTGTGTACAGTCGTGTCTTGCGGAAAGGAAGACCGAGGTCGAGCATGCTCATGCCCAAGGTAAGCCATGTCATGTCATGTCATGGAGCCTATGTCAATAATATGCCTACCGTCTCGTTACTGCATTAACCATAATATTCTGACACTTAAAAATGAAAAAATAAATAAATAGGCTGCATTATAAACTCTTGATCTGGGTAGTAAATGGTATTATCGTTTTTATTTGTATTTGCTGCTCTTAGGGACCAAAATCAGTTTAAAGTTTAAATTTCAGCTCAGTAAAGCACTTTAAACACCTTTTCAGTAAGTTTTAGTTACCTTTCTTGTGGAATTGTGCTTCAAATAAAGAACTTTATTTTGACCAGGTTGTTAGTTAATCATTTTCAAGTCAATATTGTCTATGGACAGTGATTTAAAAAATAAATAAGTGAATAGATAACTAAAAAAAGTGAACTTGTGAAAATGGGGTGTTAAATGTGATGCAGTTGAAAATTTGGGTGCACCTAACTTTTGTGCTGGTGCACCTAAGAAAAAAATTTAGGCGCACCAGTGCAAAAAGTTAGTCTAGAGCCCTGTAAACAATTAAACTCAGACCTTCTGCGGATGTCGACTTCACATTCTGTGTCTTGATGTAGCCCCAGACACAATCTGTCATGGGATCAGGGTTCTGTGAGGGCCATGCATCACTTCCAGTACTTCTTGTTCTTTAAACTGAAGATTGTTTGTAATGACTTTAGCTGTTTTAGGTCATTGTCCTGCTGCAGAACAAATCATACCCCTCCTTGATGTTATTGCATGATGAATAATTATCTGCTTGTATTTCTCACCATTACTCCGACCGTTTAAAAAAATGTATTCCCAAATGTTCGAGGAACCTCCACCATGCTTAACCGTTTACTGCAAATACTCATTATTGTGCTGCTCTCCAGCCCTTTGACGAATAAAGCATCTGCTTCTGCTGAATTTTTAAAACTTTCCCCTTTTTTGCAGCTGGGTTGCAATGTTTTCGTGTATACTTGAATTGATTGGTCTGGTTTCCATGTCAGAGGTTGCAGTTTTACTGGTTTTTATCTGCTGGTCAAGATTCCAGAATTAGAATTAGACATCAGAAATATTTGTTGTATTTTGTATGCTTTTAAACCTTTTCTCAAACCTTGTTGATGCAGTTGTCAACCTCACCTTGTCAGTTGGACTGTTTTTCACAGTTTTAAGCCTCCTACACACCTGTTTCTGTTTCAGTTCATGACTGAGTTCCAACCTATTTGACAATGATCATTATCATCTGTTCGGTATCATAGATTGATCATGGTATGAGCCTACAAAATTCCTATAGGAAATAATGCTAGTTAGAAATAATGCTAGTTTGGCTCACTTTTAATTTTTAAAATGAAAATAAACAAGAACCATTTTTTTTATTTCGGAAAGCTTTGTTTACAGCATTTTTTCTACGCCTGTTAAATATGGAGCCAGATTCGCTAACAAATACAATGTGCACAAAACCGAAACCCATGTGCAAAAACAAATGACAGATGTTACCTACATTTACATATCGACAAGATAATAAATAAATATAAATACAGTTAGAAAAAGACTCAAGCCTTTCTCCAGAGGGCTGTTAATGGATCCACAGCGCCCTCTAGTTTCTTGATGCAGCTCAAGGCCCTTCATTTGTTCACAAATATGGCACAAATCTTCTGGGGGTTTTTTTTGTGAGTGAAAACTGATTTGAGCAAATTCAAATCAGGGGAAGACTTGTAGAAATGTAAATATAAAGAACAGCTGTCATTTGTTTTTGCAAATACGTTTTGCTTTGTTTGCAAGTCGTGATTTCCGACACTTAAACCTTTGTCACTGTACTGTAAATAAAAGATTTCTCTTGTTTCATTCAATCAAAATGCTGCTCTTTAATATTAATTAACACCTAACTTTGCAATCTACTCAAAATAAATGTTTTTTTAAAATAACATTTTCATCCAAAGACTGTTCAATAAAATTCTTTCATGATGACCGAGCCACAGAGCAATATTTAGACGTATAAAAGAGGGCTGTGTAAAACCACATTGAAATCAGGTGGCTCTACTTGTTAGCTCCGTTAGGATACAAAAAACGATCCGTTTCTCAAACGTCACATGACCTTTATTTCCTTGTGTGACATCCACAGGTGAAAGACCTGCTGGTTAGTGAAGAGTTTAAGCCAAACTGTGCCATGGTGGTTCTGGACTTCCTCATCAGACATGCCATCATTGAGCCAGACTCAGGTTTGTGACGTGAGAGTTTTGCCGCTTGTACGCCATTTCTCTAGCTGTACCCAAGAAAGTCTGCAACTTACATTTTGTCTCATTTCAGAACCTTATTACCATGAATTTGTCGCTGGACTCCACAGATCTCTTTGAGGAGCGACTGCTTGTTCTAAGCCTGGCGTACTGTTTGTTTTAATATTTCCAGTATGCAAACTCTTGAAATTCACATGCTGCTGCAAAACTGACCACTTATGCAAAATCATCCAAGCACAAAGTGAGGACCCGTGCAAAGTTACCCTATAAGAATTTATTTTGTCAATACATTTCAAATGAGTCTGGAAATCCAAAGATGCACTGGTATACAAAAAGATAATTGATGCATCAAGGCTTTTTGTCTTAAAATGAAAAGCAGAATCTCTTCAAAGAAATCACTTGCATTTAATAATATGGCATTAAAGAGCTGTCCCAGAATCACATTTTCACTACTTTTTCCTTCTTTCAAAACTTATAAATTCTAAGATCATAGAATTTGTAAAATATGCAAAAAAAAAAAAAAACGCAATATAGTATAAGCCAGTAGAATCTCACGAAACATGAAAAACATACAGTACAGGAGAAGAGAAGGATAAAAGGGAAAAACCTATGGAGTGAGAGTGGAAGTGGAGGGAGTTCCTCATTTAGACAATGAGATATTTCTGCACATCAAATAAAAGCCTGGCATGCAAGTAAAGAGGGCTGCGGGGAGATTTACATCACTGCCACCTAATAGAAAATGAATATAAAGCCAAAATGGAACAGTGTCTTGACAGTTAACTTGCTCTACGCGGGATGAGCAAAGCACATAAAAGCTGAATTAGTATGGTCATTGCATAAAGCGTTTTACTTTCAACCTTAAAGGCAACTGGCAAATAAGTACGAGATAAATGCAACCCATTAGAATAAAGGACCAAAAGACTAGCAAACAGTCAGCTCTGAGAAGCCAGTCGTGTTAACCAATAACGTTAGCATGTTAAAACAGGACAGCACTGGATTCCTGGGAGGTTTAAAGATAATCAATGGGCCGATTATATTGACTTGATCCAAAAAAAACGACTCCCTGCTTGACATGTAGCATAAGTGACGAAGGGAACTATTTAATGCCTTTAACACCCTGAATAATGCACTTAGTGCCAAAAAGGACTTCTAACCTGCAGATCCTGTACGAGCCAATATAACCCCGCCTCAAAAGCTATCGGTGATAGTAATCCAATCTTTGCTCGTCACTTTCCTTGATGCCTTATGACCAATTTGAAGGCTTGAGGTCAACTAATCTTGATTTGAAAAGGACAGATGGTCATGAAAATGTTTAAGTCCCTTTTTTGTCGCTGCAGTTGTCCCTACTCACTTCGGTAGTTTCCTTTGGCCTGGACTGAAAATGACCCTCCCTGACCCCCCGAGTACATAATTAACACTAGGGCCGTTTCTTCCCTCTATTTATGAACCTTTGTAGCTCTTGCATTTTCCTTGGCCTGGTTTGGTTACCCCTTTCCCTCCCTCGTTCTTCTCTTTCCTCTCTTTTTGTCTATAGCAAAGCGCAGGCATTCTTCTTGCCACGTTTCTTGGCTTGGAGAGCCGCCCTGGTGGCCATTTCGAACACTTCCCTCACACCTTCCTTGGTTTTAGCAGAGCACTCAAGGTAGCCATAGGCATTGATGCGATTGGCCATATCTCGCCCCTCTTCTGGTTTTACTGGTTCCTGTTCCAAAACAAAGGAGTTAACAGGGCATTAGTTCACAAATGCATGAACCAGAAGTAGATATTTCCATTCACATACATTTTCTGACTGCTGTGTGTTAGAGTTATGTTATGATCGTAATATTGTAATCAAAATTCAGTCATGCTTCATTGATCACAACAACTTTGCATTCAAGGGAAAATAGATCTTTTTTTTTCACATTGGCCTTATGACTGTAGCTTGTACACTGGATATATATATGCAAAAAATATAGTAAAAGCCTCCTAAGACAAAACGTTATTTAAATTATGACAAACAATCGTGGTAATTTTTCACTGTCTAGCAGCATAATTATACATATAATTAATAATAAAAAAATACAATAACATTTTACACATCAGCATATGGTAGAGGTGCTTGATTCTGGAAAATTTTGAATTGTGATTTTATTATTTTGCTTAGAATAAAGATCACTATTCTCTTCCAATTCTGGAGATTTATATTATCAATTAGCCTACCAATAAGACATAATAGATTTTTCTTTAAGATATTCTTTAAAATATCATAAACAATACAAAAAGAAACGTACAAAGATATTTTGTCAAATTGAAGAGATACAGACACGTTCGTCAAAATCAATATGTTCCACACTGAAGGCCTACAAACACGGCCTCCTGAGGAAATGCTGGGAGTTAAGTTGTGTGCGTGTGTATTTAGAGCACTTAAAAAATAAACAGAAAATATTTAGGTGCATTATAAAGTACAAACTTAGTTATTAAATTTTAGTTGCAAGTTTTTAATTATTTCTTCATCCACCTTTACATGAGAGAAAACATTTTTCCTGGGTTTCCCCCACAATCCAAATGGAATAATTTCCTAAATTGCCCAATATTTCTACAAAAAAAATATTTGTTTTCACAATCGTTTTATATGTGCTTTAAAATCTTTGGATCGGGTGGATGCACAAGAAAAATATTTTAGAAGAAAAACATGGTACAATCAAACATGATGCGTACATTATTTATATTCTATATTGGCAGCTCAGTGAGCTGGACCATCGCTCTTTAAGTAAATTTTGTCACATTATTATTATTAAGAAATGCTGTTCTGAACAAACCAAATAAATGATAAGACAACCAATTGTGATTAAAATGTATTGGATTTCTGAAGAGACTTCTCTGCAGAATATTATATTTTAAACTTTGACAATTCTGAACAAATGTATTTTGGATGTTTAAATTGAGTTCAAATTGAGTTTCCTGTAAATTTCCAAGAATGTTTAAAAAGAATGAAATATTGAGTAAAATCACCAGCTCAAATAAAGAGTGCATTTTAAACTGTGAAAGCAAACGAACCTGCTTCATCTTCTGCAGCTCCCGTCGAGTGTGATCATCGTTTCGTAAATCCTTTTTATTCCCCACCAGTATGATTGGAACATTTGGACAGAAATGTTTGACCTCTGGCGTCCATTTCTCAGGGATGTTCTCTGTGAATGAAGTTAGCCATTCATTCATTTATTTATATTCCCAAAGGCAAGTTTAAAAACAAGTAAATGTGCATGAGTGAGTTTAAATGACTTAATAAAGTTATTATATCAATTCCCGATATACAAAATCACATTTTAATGTGTTATGAAACCATAATGTGACTTATTATGAAACCTTTTGGAAAACCGCAGTAGCTTTTTGGCTTATAGGGTGGGGGGGGGGTCATTACTCCTGAACAATGTGAAGTTTCACCACATGCAATTACGTGCGCATAATTAAAAATAAACGATTCACGATAAAACTTCTAAACGTCTAAATTACAACAGGATGCTCTCTAATCTACTTTATAGCACTAGTACCAACATCCTAATAGCTTCATATTGAGTGATCCAAAAAGGTCACAGACCTGACCTCGCCAATGTGGTGGCGCATAATATCAAAAATAACACAGCGTAGGTGTGAATTCCTTTTGATTTCCATTTGTCAATGGAATTTTTTTTTCATAGTATGACCGCCCCATGAGTCGTTATTCAAATCATTCCAACATCGTAGAAATGGTTAGTTGTTAAAGTTTTTAAAGGGTGATTAGATTTAGATTAGCCTTTTTATATTTTAAATACGTTGTTTGAAACACGTTTGAGATTTTATTTTAATTATGACATGTTTTATAAGCTGTTTCCATCTCTTGGTGTCGAATTAAGTTGAACTAAGTTATGAAGAGTAAATAAATAATTTTAGATACTAATGCTCTACTCTCAGAGCAACTTCCCAATTTAAATTTTTTTCTTCTTCTGGAGAAGTCTATCTGTCTTTAGCATGAGAAATGTTTCATCTCGATCCATCTAGGTTCAATTTTAAACATTGATCATGTAAAAACAGCAACAAAGCATGATGCTAGTTTTAGAATTTAAATGAATCAACACGGAATAAACTAAATATTTAAATGAAACTGAAATACAGGAAATGAACAGTATCCACCACTGCTAGTGTTTTCTTAAATATGTCTGAAAACCCCTTTTGATTTGTCCTAATCCACACCAAGACCCCACATACAACCCTTCTGCAATCGGCAAAGGAGTGAACTGTATTGACAGTAGCAATAAAAAAAAAGAGTAGCAGGAGATCTCAACTTCAGTATTTCTGTGCTTGCTCTACAATTCACATTTTCAGTAGGCAAACTGAAACCCCCTCCTTCAGGAGTAGACTACAAAGGCATTACCACTTAAGCCACAATTTTATTTACCATTTAAACTCAAAATGGAATCAACAGTGTGAGGAGGGGACCTTTAACAAAAGTTGCAACTCCCCAGATGCAATGAAATCCTGACTGATAAAGAACATCTCACCCAAGCTGTCAGGGCTGTCTATGGAGAAGCACATGAGGATGACGTCAGTGTCCGGGTAGGACAGAGGCCTCAGCCTGTCATAATCCTCTTGTCCAGCCGTATCCCAGAGGGCCAGCTCCACCTGACCAAAGAGACAGCAGTTAGAAACCTTTCTGTCACAATGATACAGTAATTATTTTATTTGTGTGTTATTTTATAAAGATATAACAAGAAAAAAAAAACGTTTTACTAGGTTGTTTTTCAAGAGAATGATGCCAGTAGCAACAGAGGAGATAATGATGTTGAATCAGAGAGAATCTCACCTGTTTTACATCCACTTCAATATCAGCCACATAATTCTCAAAAACCGTGGGAACATAGACCTCAGGAAACTGGTCTTTACTGAAAACGATGAGTAAACATGTCTTTCCACATGCTCCATCACCGACGATTACAAGCTTCTTACGAATCGCAGCCATCTGTGAAAGACAAGACATTGTAATAAAGCACAGGCCACATGGATCCTTCTCTAGGTTTTCTAGAAATAACTTGAGTAGATTGCACAAAACTGAGCACAGCCATGCTCTTTCCAGCCATGGCGGCACAAATTCTCCTTACAACACCTTCACCCCATTCTAGTTCCACCTGCGGTCATTACACAATGGTTTGCATATAATTCCTGAACTACAAATCCCAAAAACAGAATTTTACAAACAAACTCCCAGCAAACTCCATTCCTCCAACATTGTACCAATGCAGCATTATGCAAACAGCACATGCCCTAACCGAAATGCAAATATCTCTGCTGAAAAGAGATAATTCCCAACAATGGTTGTTAAAGCAAGCAGATTGCTGCTTTGGTGCGAAATCACAAATGTCGGCTTAGCATCGCAATATCTTTTGGCCATCGATCCAATCCTATACTTTCTACGCCTTTGTATCTTCTTCGCAATTCACATTGCCCTGTATGTTGCTCTCTCATTAGCTGCAGGAAATCATTGACGTTATTTCGTCACATTTCACACTGCACGATTGTGACTTGCCGACAGCTCCAGATAGTTGGCAAACCAAAAATCTCAAGAAAACAGCCTGTGACTCCCCTGCAATGACCGCACTATATGAGTTTAAATCGATAGGCTCGTTTAAGCAAGCCTGTTAATGGAGTAAACTTTTATCTGAAAATTGAGATTTTCAAATAGGGCTACTTATTAAGGTAAACACATATTGAAAACAAATACAGAAACAAATTTGAGCATTTCATGATAAGTGTTGACTTATATTATTATTTTAATGATTTCGATGAATCTGTTGCTTTGTTCTTACATAAATTACGTTTAACGTTTTAAACTACAATGGAAGTGTACTTTGGCAAGCAAACATGCCTCCTGGGGTCTTAATGTGCCATTTGGAAAACGTCAGTAATATTCTGTACTTCGGCTGTATGCGGCATCACACCTCCACAAACCTTCCAGCTACTGTCAAAACATAAACCCTTCTCAATTCAATAAATACAGAACATAGCTGCAAGTTCAAGGCACGATCGCACACATCCCACCGCAAATAGTTTACCGACGCTTGATTTGCTGGTGAACGAAATAAATATAGTATATTAAACAGCCGCATGTCTGCGCCAAGCTGCAGCTTATCTGTCGCCGGTTTCCTCCCTTCGCTAGCCGAACGCCTCGCCTCACACCCCAATAAGTGTGAAACGGGAGCAATGTGGGCTTAATTCGACAAAGTCCAAAACTCAGCTTCTATATAAACGTCATACACCGTTTGGGGTCGTGTTAACAGGAGTTCAGAGATAATATTATAAATAAGTTCGGCATCTCTTTCGTTCATTTCCGTCATCACACTTAGCATATTAGCAACGAGCTAGCCATTTACAAAAGACACTTTTAACATCTCTGCGGAGGGTCTTTGAGACCATTTGATGGAGCCTTTTGACATTAAACGTACAAGATAGCTTATATTATTTGAGTGGTGAGATACAGAGATGTATTGTACTTGTATTTACCGTTATCGTCTCAGATGTCCTCGCTTTCTTTATCTTTTCCTGTTCGACCCCAAGACCCCGCCCACAGACGGTGCCACGCAGATTCACACGCCCTTTCCCACCTGTTTCAACCAATCAGAGATAGTTTTAAAGCGACGTCAAGTCGTAGAAAAAATGTATTTGTATTGAGTTTTTGATAGAAAGTTCAAGAATGGGTAAATAGGTTTATTGATTTTTCGTAAGTACTTTGTACCTATTAATGTAAAACTAATCTAAACTTGTCCCAAAGGGTTATATAAAATACCAATTTATCACAAATGACTTTTTAAGGATTTAAGTGGTCAAATATGGGCCAATAATCATCACATTAACGTCTTACATATAGGGAAAAAAAACAAGTTGTTTTGGAAAAAAAGGGTTAATCATATAAGATACTCGTAGGAAATATTCTAACTATTTCCAGAATAATTCAAGTGCTTTGGAGGAATTTTTTGTATTCCTGTAAAATATTTTGTATTATTTTTTAAAGTTTTTCCACCACTGCTTCTTTATGTAACCACTAAACGCTGTTAATTTTGTAAGTGCAGCAATCTGGAGAAGATCTAGGACTGCAAGAGGTTGTGAAGGTAGAAAGTTGCTGAACTTGTGTTCTGAATGCATCACTGTTTAAACTTAACACAAGATGCACTGGGGAGCCAGCAGAGATTGGATGACATGGGCTCTTCTGAGTTCCATTAAACCTAAAGGAGCTGCAAAAAAGATTTTCAATTGTAGAGGTCTGAAGGAATAAGAAATAAGTGCAGATAGAAGAGCCTCCCAGCCACACCTGTGGAGGATGGGACTGAAGGAAGTGGTGTATAAGTGGTGCATAACATTTTTATTGTTTAAGGTAATAAACATGGTATGCACTAAAAACAGTTTACATACAACATCTGTAATGTCTCATTGTCCCTCTTCAAATCCCACTTAGTTATTCTCTTTTTCACAGATGACTGGAATAAAAACTCAACACCATTTTACACAGTTCTTTTTTTATTATAATTCAATTAAGGATTCAAATGTACACAAACACAAATCAACAGGGTGACTTGTCTTGCAGCAATCTATTTCTTGTCAGGGGGGGGTAGGATAATGCTGCTTGGATCGTAATAGTCTTTATAGATGACCGGAAGACCAGCAGCTTCCCTCTCGACTATACGTGCTTCAGCTTCACGGCGAGCCCAATGTCTATACCTGGATTATATATAGACAAAGTAAGGGGAAACTGGTCAAACACAGTCAAAGCATCAGAGAAAACCTTGGTCATTAGCTCCAGATTTAATTTGTCCTAATCAATCAATCAATACAGACAAGAAAAGTTAGCGGCAAAGAACATTTTTTCCTCAAAAAACAGCATGAACAACATATTTCAGAATTGGACAGAAATTATACACTGGTTGTGGTGACATTAACAGTATAGAAAACAATTTATAGGTAATGCATGTAAAACAAATCTAAATAAATATCTAAAATACATGTTTAACAGTTACTTTGATTTAACTTAAGCTCAGTTATATTACTTTCTTGGCCTCTTTTTTTTCAGTCAAACTTTCCATCTTTTTTTTTTTTTTTGCATTATCACCATTTTCAAGCTTGACATTAAACAGACAACTAATCAGGGACTTTCAAGGAGGTGAAAATTAACCAAATATGTTTCGGTTGCAGACTTATTCCTAACTGAAATACTAAACTATGAAGAAAAAAATGATCTTTTAATCTGTTTAATGATAATATATGATATGGGTATCACTATTCCAGCACCGGCACAAAATCTCAAATACTTTAAAATAGTGAGAACATTACATATTTTTCTATTTATTTTTAGACTCTTTATGGTGGATGATGCCTTAGTTTCTGATGAGAAAACAAAAGTGATGTCGATCTTAAATGAAAAAGCACAATGTTTCACTTGTGATGCAAAGCTTTTGTAATTGAACTCAACTACAAGTTGAGCTTTTAAGAAATGTAGAATAATTAAATTTGGGTGGTTAAAAATAATTTTTGTGTTGCTCTGACTCTCAACTTTCCACATATATCAGCCTGCACTTAAACTTGGAGTACCGTAGTTTGTAATCCGAGATTCATTCGCAAAGTGCATTATAAGCAATCAACACAAATTAGGCGGGGTTTGTCATTGTCTTAATGCTCTGCGCTTACAAAAACCTAGCTTAATGGCTGACAAAACAACAACTTTTTTGTGCAATCATGTACAGGATTACATGCAGACAAAACAACATTTGAGAGGTGCCTGTGTTTTTGCTAACTCAATGGTGAATAATCACTTTAAAATGGCATCAATGGTTGGTTTAGAATCATCTCTTGATTGTTGTTCCCCAAAACAATTAGATATTAATTTTGTGGTCTGTATGATATGTAGGCAGTTTATAATTTTGGCAGTGACATGACACTATGCAGCGGCGTATTTCTTTGTTTGAAACAGGATTATTTGTAGAACATGTTTTCTTATAACCAAGAGATATTCTAGTTATAGTTGTTATATTTGTATAGAAAAGCATGTCTATATTTAAAGGTTAAAATATACAAAATGTACCTTTGAACCAAAAGTCACAGAAAACAACCATCCCATTTCTTTAGAATTTTTTGAGCAAATAATTCACTTTATACACATACTCACCCTCGTTCTGGTAAAAAGTAGATAAAAGTAAATCCACAAACACAGACCAAAGAAATAGAGACGAAAAATATGATATGCATAGTCCATCTATCCGCAACTGGATCGTTAGGATCGAAGCCACAGAAATCAGGATTCTGTAAAGATAAACACATTTATAGACCTGGATTTAGTAACATTACTTAAAAAACAACATGTAAATGTGGTATATCGGTCATGCGCACTTTTAAAATTACAAACACTGCAATGCACTCTAAACGTGACAATGGACGTGTAATAATTAATTATATACAATGCACAAACCACAATTCATAACGAGACAAGTAAACATTAGGCCCGACGACGTTTCCACAGTTTAAATTAAACACGTCAGAGCCATTGGTCAATGCATGTAACTTAAATATTAATTCCAAGAACTTACACGAAGAATAAACAAAGCTTCCTAAACATGTATGTGTGTATTCTTACCTTGTCATACGGGTTGACCTCTGAGTCTCCATGACGGTCCAGACTCGGAGGTTGATACGGCCGAAGATCAGCGGCAATCGAAGACTCCGTCGCGTTAGTTTTTGGAGTCTGAGACACGAAGCGTGTCCCAAGCACCGAGCTCAACCGAGCCCGGTACAAAGATGGACCAATTCGGCTCAAACGCGAGAGCATTGTCTACCCTGGAGACTGCTCCTGTTCCAAGTTTTTTTTTAACTTCCGGATTAAAACGAGGCTGTCTTATTTGAGATGCTTCATCGCCATCTAGAGTCCAGGAAGTACGGTAAATAACCGGATGAACAGTGAACAGCAGAGGTCTCTCTTTGACCGTTTACCGCTATGTTTAGTCTTTTCATTAATAATATCAGGAGTTAGCTCTAAATAACTTTGGTCAATATTAAATGTACACATCTTAAATATGCTGTCATTTTAATGTTGTATTTGATATATTGTGACAAATACGTGTAATCAATTTGTGCGATGTTGACTTCATGGCTTTGTTCTCTGAATGCAAAAGCAGGAAGTTCTGCAAACCACAGACACGTGTTTCTCCCTAGAAGAAAATGCTTTACTCTTTTTAAACACTATTTAAAAAGAGGCAACGTGCACAAAGCTTTATATAAAAAGGCTTGACCTTTAGTAAATCAATTGGTAATTGTCATCTTTATTCTGTGTCCAAACAGTCAATAAGATAATTACACAGCAATAATTAAAAACAACATGTACAACAGTGATAATTAAAAAAAGATCTGACAGCAATCATCTGAAATACATATCTCAAAACCAGCATTATTTCCTTCAGATCAGTCTTTCCAAAGGATGCTAAGGTATTTCCATTTCCCCATTAGTTGACAAACGCTTGTCGGACTCACACCCTCCTCTGCTTTCCATGTTTTCTTTGCTCTCCTCATCTTTCTCGCCTTCCTTCTGCCTCGCACGCGGTCCTGTGTCCTTCTGTGAAGGGATGCGAAAACTCGAAAAAGATCCCCCTCCCGAAGCTCGTTTTTCTAGGTGAAAACGTGGAGAGTGAGTAAATTTGACAGTAAAATCAAACTAGTGAGGAATGAGTTTTATACAAAGCTGTTCTTCGTAAAGAAACAAGGTTTTGAAATGGTTGGAAAGGTTTTACGCCCCAGCGAGAGAAGCTGTACAGACATTCTGTAGAGACTGCATGTAAAATGAGGCTTTGCTCTCTGAAATTCCAATCAAATATTGCTTAGATCAATACAGTGCAGTGCAGGCGAGAAGGTGCAAAATAATCTAGGTTCTTAAATAGGGCTCCAGTGTTCTGAAAAGCTTGCAATAGGATTAAAAAAAAAAACGTTCATAAGCAAACCAATATGTCCTCAACTCCCAGAGGAGTGGTGGTGAGTAACGGTGCGTACCAGCCCACTTAAAGCACTGGCTATGCACTATATCCAGGTATATGCCAAGCTTTAAACCAACCATTTTATATATTTTTTTTGTCAAAAACATGCATAAATGAGTGACTTGGCATACCTCCCGGCCCAATAGGATGCATTAATCTGTTCATCTGAACGTTCCAGTGTTTGACATTGGTGCTGGCCTGACGAAGCTTCCTTTGAGCAGCCTGTCAGCAAAGAAAAAATATACATTAGTACACATATACATCAACAAAGGCAGTACATCAGCACCACACATTAAAGATCAGCCATTTTTGAGGTGAATTAACTTAGCGAGAGAGAAGTTTCAGGTCAACCAACACAGCTGGTTGAGTTATCAACATAGACGACTGAGGCAGCAACAGACTTCACAATGTAATAATAGAACCAATGAAAGCAGAAAAGTTCTAACCATCACGTCCTGATCAACCCGATAGCGATTGGCTCTGGTCTCCTCCAGCTGCCTCTGAGCTTCATTCAGAGCCCGAGACTTACTTTCCATTTCTTGCTTGAGCTCCTGTTTCTCCCGCTGGGCTCGCTGGATGTATTCCTCCTGCTCCTCCCGGAGAGACATGAGGGCTTTCATCTTCTCCTCTTCTTCAGCAAGGAGCCTAAAATCATTTGAAAACTTTTGAAAATGCTCAAATGATATAAGAACATACTGTATGTCCCATTAAAACAAAAGAGAAAACGATACAACGATACAATATAATTTATAGAATATAATGATAACCCCTAGCAGCCACCATTTTAAGAATGAAAGAGAGGCTCCAGCGAAAGCCGAACCCAATGTCCCCAGTTTGCAAATCAGAGCCCTGAATGATTGAACACACCACAGAACCAGACTGTTCTGAACTTCTTCAAAACTTTGGCGTTATTTGTATTAAAAAAATATTATATCCCTGTTCTTGCACCTCAATAAATAGAACAAAGAAAGAAAGAAAGACAGAAAGAAAGAAAGAAAGAAAGAAAGAAAGAAAGAAAGAAAGAAAGAAAGAAAGAAAGAAAGAAAGAAAGAAAAAAAGACAGTGTGGGCCCTTTAAAAAAATTGCTACTCAATACTTCCTTGAGTTAGTTCCTTTTTATGAATTCCTTCCTAAAGTTGACCTGTTTTGCAGAGAGTGCCTTTCAGCCAGAACATCCTTTAAATACCACATTTCAAACAAACGTGATGAAAACATTTTTTTAAACTAATTACGAATGGATTTAAAATATAAAATAGCTGTTGAAATACAAAACAAGGACTTTTTTTGGACTTATGTAAGACACGTTGTGTGTGAGAAACAGTGCATTACTCAAGAGTCGGTGTGGCATGCCGTGTCTCACCGAGCTTGTGCATAGCGGAAGGCCTCCTCATCTTGTCTGGCTTTTATTTCCTGTTGTAACGCCTCCTCAAGTCTCTGCTGCATGGCCTCCAGTTCTCTGATTCTCAGTCTTTGTTTCTCAGCTTCTGCTTCCTTCAGAGCCATCTCCGCCTGCATGCTTGCGCGCGCCTGTCACAGAATAAAAACATTTCCGAGCTCACGGTCAGATACGCTTATCGGAGTATTTTTTTTTTTTAATTCTGGATTTGGAATTAATTACTGGATTTGCAGTGAATTTTCAATTAAATTGGATGAACAACTAATAGAACAGATAGATGACAATCAGAAAGATGAATGAAAGAAACTGCTGGACAGGTGGAAATAAAGAAAGAGATGGACAGACAGATTGATGCAGCAATGGATACAGACAGATAAAGAAAAGATAGATGGAAGTACAGGTGGATGAATAGATAGAGGGAAGTCAAGCATGGAGAGATGGTTAGAAATCAGAGAGAAAAAAAATATCGAACACAGATTGATGAAGTGATGGACAGAGAGACAGACAGAAGGATGAATGATGGAAACTGACAGACAAAATGTCAGATTGGAAGATGGAGAGGACAGGTGGACAAAGTGATAGATGGAATCATGGATGAAGAGACTCCTGGATATGTTGAAATAAAGGAAGAGATGGACAGAAAGATTGATTTTGCATTGGATACAGACAGATTAAGAAAGGATGGACAGAGAGATATACAGAAAAAGGAATGATAGACACTGACAGACAAAATGTTGGATGGACAGACATATAGATGAAGGATGGACAAAGAGATCGATGGAAACAGACAGATAGATGAAGTAGTGGAAAGAGAGATAGTAAAAAATAGGAATGGGCAGAAGGATAGATACCTCCTCCGCCTCTCTAAGCTGGATCTCCAGGCTCTGCTGGAGTTGTTCATGTTGCAGTCTCCGGCGGCGCTCGTCCTGCTCCAGCATGGCTTGTGCCTGCCTTTGGGCTTCCTGCAGCAGCTCCAGCTCCTTCCTCTTCCTCTCTCGTTCCTCCTGCAGAGCCCGGAGACGCTCTCGCTCCTGCACCTGAGCCTGGCGGCGCTGTTCACGGTGCTCCCGCTGCTCACGGCGAGTCTGCTTCAGGGCCTGATGAAGAGAACCTTTGCCCTCCACATGGAGCCGGATTGCAGTCTGGATTGCTGTCCGTAGCCAAACATTAGAATCACACCAAATAGTTTTACTTCACGAGTACTACATTCGCTAAATTCATAGACCGCTATATGCTCAAAAACTAGCAGACCTGAGGTCCATTCCTGCCTTTGCTTTGTATCAGATGCACTGAGCTCATAGGTTTTAGTCAGAGTCTTCAGACAGAACATGCACCTCTTCCCATCTCGATCAGGAAGAACCTGTAACACACACAATGAAGGTCAGCTCTTCACCAGATTCCATCAAATTATCCTTGATTTATTTAGAAGAATTCCATCAGCATACCTCTACAAAACAGTTACCGTCCAGTTGAATATTGCCTTTGCAATCTTTGCGGTCTTCACTGGCGAAATATAATAATGTACTTGGTCTCAGAGTGAACCAACGCTCCGTCCAGTTTCTCCTCAGCTGACCTTTCTTCCACAGGTATCCCTGTAGTGCATAACCAATGCATATTTGTTTTTTAATAATTATAGCAGCCAATTAAAATAATTTCCTAAAAAGACAAGTTAACAAGTTGACAAGTTTATTTATACACTGTATTAAATTCATTTATACATACACTATATTAGAGGCCAAAAAAAGATTTCCAAATTCCTGAAAGTTCAGGGCTTAATATTGCTGAAATGAATGAGAAATACAAAAAAAAAAAAAAAAATGACCCCTCTCAATTGTCATGCGCAAAACTGCAATATCGTATAAAATGTTTGCGAATAAAGCACCATTTCCATCCAACAGGTCCAAGAGAACAAAATAGTCACTTCCTGATAAACTGGCGCTAAATATCAAAAGAAAAATGAAAGTTTCTGCCTTTTTTTCACATGTAATAATTTACTACAAAATTGTAGTTTTGCCGCTCGATCTTTACCCATCTTTTCCAAAGTTAATGAACTCTATGTGAGTTTTACATTGCACAGCAATGTGTAGAATTCCAATGTACAACATATAAATAAATAAATGATACAAATCTGAAAACGTACCTCTTTCAGGACATCGCCCACTATTTCCCGGTACACCTCTTCTATCGCCATGCTGATGGTC
Organism: Danionella cerebrum; assembly: GCA_007224835.1. NCBI lineage: Eukaryota > Metazoa > Chordata > Actinopteri > Cypriniformes > Danionidae > Danionella > Danionella cerebrum. Next base: position 52,517 of record SRMA01025032.1, on the reverse strand, counting down.
TCCTTGGCAATGCCCCTTGTTAGTTTACCAGAATTCATCATTTCAAGGAAGGCCCATACAGTGAAACCATTCTGCTGCACAGAATCTTGGGAAACAAAGTCTTCCAGCTCAACATAGTTCAGCTCGACGTTCATGGCCATGCAGAACTTCTTAAGTAAATATTCAACCTGCAAAACAAACAAAACCGGGATCTTTATGTGTTCTTTAAAGAAAAATGAGCCAGCTTTTCTTCCGTTCTTTTAAGGCAGATGTTATTTTGGCTGTAGTGCGGCTAACTACAGAGTGTGTTTTTTGCTCTTCTTTTTCCTCTGCAAAACTGTCACTAGCTACTTTAACCGAAAGTTGCAAAATGAGCCACAGGAAATAAACTGAGCAGCTAGAGAAGAAACAGATCAAGGGCACCAGGAGGATGCACAAGAGAGAAGAAAAAAGAAAGAGCTGAAAGAGAGATGTATAAGGAGTACAGTGTTTCCCAAACAGAGCTACACTTAAACTCTGTGTGTTGTTCAAATTTACTGTCCTGTCGTGTTGTTTGTGGCTGTTAACAGATCACCATTTGTTTTTGCACAAATCTCTTGATCTACCTCATCAAAAGTTTTTTTTAATCCAGGATTTGTACCCTTGCATTGTCAAGATCTTACACGTCTCTGTTTTTTTTTGTAGCTTTTATCAGTCTTAGACATGTCAAACATTAGGAACATTAAATGGATTTTTAGTTTTTTTTTGTTTAAAGCAACAGATTTATTGTTTGTGGCTCATCATTGACTGATTTGCAACATTTTGATTATAACAACTTTTTTTGATCGCACAGCCATGACACCAAATAATCAAACATTCTTGATTGTTGGTGGTCGTTCCTGTCGGGAAGAGGTAAAATTTGAGTTTTTGTTGTTGATCTACATTCACCATTTAGAGCAACTAACCACTGAGATGTGCACAAAAAAAAGGTTTGCCAAAAAAAAAGTTTTGTTCATATTGAAAATAAGTCATTTTGTTTTGACCAAGATCAGAACACTGTGAAAGATCTTGGCAATTAAAGGGCAGAATTCCTGGATTCTAAAAAAACTTGATTAGAACTGAGTTAGATAAAGACATTTATGAAAAAGCATTGATCTAATTTATTTTACAGCAGTTTAATTTTTTATTATTTGTTTTCACAGAAAATTTATGTAAAAATTTGATTAGTCACCAAAAATCATTCAATTTCTCAACAGAGAAAAGTTATAGCCACATGTAGACTCACAATCATCCAGGAGTGGCTGAAAACATCCCCAACTACACATGTGATAGAGACAGACAGAGAGATGGGAGAGGGAGAGGTGGAGAGAGACACGGGTGAGAAAGAGAGTGGGAGTGGAAGAGAGAGGGCACATAGTTATAACACGGCTGAAGTCAAACTCTCCAAACAAGATGAGGTTAGAAAAGACATTCTCGGCATGGTAGGGTTAAGCACAGCAACAAGACACAAGATAGTTATACTGCATCAACAAGATCTCTCCCAAGCAAAGGTTTCAAAGCAAACCGGGGTTTCAAGCTCTTGAAGAAGCAAGCAAGGTCTGCCTTGATAATTTAAGTTTTACTTAACAATTGTACTGTAACGTCAAGATAAAACATTTTCTAAGAATGGAATGAAATCAAATGAAATTGAAGAATCTGACCTCATCAGGGATCATGACCAGTGGATATCGGTCCTCCGAAAGGAAGATGAAGAGACACCAGAGGCGGAAAGCATCTTTCGTAGGTAAAACACTCTGGCCCTCGGGTCGGTAGTTTTTTTTGGCAGTGAGTGTCCAGCAGAGCTCATCCACATTCTCTTTGACAAATGTACCTTCCACCACCTGACACAGGGGAAACAGAAACGTTCCTGAACATTCCAACTTGCTTTAGGGCAGCGTTCAAAGAAGGATTTTTCTGAAGCAAAACATTGCGATGAAGACCACCTTGTCCAGGATGTACTTGTTGAGGTAGGGCATGTATCCTTGGCTAGACACTGGTCCATCATCGTCATCTCTGAAGTGGTCTTCCAGAGCCGCAGGGTCATGAGGGATTCCCAGAACGGTGTACAGATTATGAGACAAGACCTATGAACAAACAAGTTAATAAATTAGAAAAAAAAATACCCTAACCCTAAATATTCTGCTTTGTTTGCAGCCAGCATCATGCTTTTAAAACATGGATACAAACATGCTGGTTTTTCTCAACAGAATTATGGCTCTATTGAACTTTAACCAGAGGTTCAGCAACTCCACAAAACACAACACCCACAGTTGTCTAATGCTACGTATCCAGAACTACTGGAGAATATCTATAAGCATTTCTTTTCAAGTGACATACTTTGTTGCAGATAACATCTTATTACAAAAGCAGTGGTTTCAAAAGAGCATTACAATTGTGCGCATCACAATCTTGAAGACCTAGCCATATTACATTCAGATTGGACTTTGAATGCAGATTGGTTCAATAAAATTCATTTAATCCTTTTCAAAAGTGCACACTAAGCTTGAGTTAGTGGATCGCTAAACACCTCCATCATCTCATCACTTCTCTATCTTCTATATAAGTATCTCTGAAACCATCAGGGCTGATGGTGTGAATTTAAGATGAGCAGAGTTGAAGACTTTATGATGACCTCATCGTAGACCCAGCACTGAACAGACTAAACACCACATACCCATGAAGGGCAACATTTTCTACGAGATGCAATACTACAAAATATTCCCACAAATGTGGGCCATTGACTGCAAACCAGATTCATTTAAATAAGTGTTTCCTTACAAATTCATTCAACCCCAACAGAGTGTGAATTCAAGCCACTTAAAACTACAAATTTCTAATTACAGTGGTACCCCGAGATACGAATGCTTCAAGTTACGAAATGTTCAAGATACGAAACGTTTCGTGGGAAATTTTTTGCTTCGAGATGCGAAGAAAAATTAGAGATACGAACATTTACAAACTGTTCTGCTGTATTTTCTGCATGTTTGTACGACGTTGCGTAGCACTTACGGGTTCTTGCGCTCCTATCGCCCAGTGCAAAAAGGGTCTGATGCGCTTCAAAACACTTCAACAACACAGCGAAACATTATGTATAGTTTACCATTAATGTACTATAACAAACAGTTAGAGTCAAGTTGCCGTAAAATATATCTCGAGAAAGTTAAATTTAACTTACCGGTAAGTTTAAAGTTGACTTTAACTTATGGCCGTAATATTTTTTGCCATCCGTTCCACCTTCTCCAACACATCGCTTCGCTCAAGGTAAAGTTTCACATTTGTGTACATATTACGTATTTTGCTTGTGTTGTCATTTATTACATTAACAATTTGTAGATTTAAGGATTAAAGAAATGTTACCTGATTTTTCTCTGGTTTTCGATTTTTTTCATCTACTTTTACTGTTGTTTCTGAGAGCATGGATTAGGCGTTTTACATGTAAAACTTGCTTCGAGATACAAAATGTTTGAGATACGAATGCCACCCTGGAACGGATTATTTTCATATCTCTGGGAATCACTGTACCAGACATTCAACCATAAATGAGTTGCATTACTGAACATAGAAAAGCCCTTCCCATGTCATGCTATCAGCAATGGCTCCCAATGGAGGAGAAATGTCCCAAAATGTCAGAAACAAAATCATTTCTTTATACCAAAATGTGAGGGCTACAAGATCAGCGAAGCTTTACAAATCAGAGCAAAGGTGATCCAAAAGTGCAAGAAAGATGGAAGGAGAACCATCTTAAAGACGTCCAGGCCATCCATGTAAGTTTAAATCTCGACAGAAGCGTCTTATGAAGAGAAGGGTTGAAGAAAATCACCATGAACGTGTACTGCAGTGAACTAAAGCAGTCCAAAGCCAAACTGGAGTCCCAATTCCTGTGAAGAATGGCATGCATGGGTATTTATAAAGCCCATGCTGAAAAAGACGAAGACTACTGGGACTCTAAACTCTGGAGTGAAGAATGGAGAAAGATAAATGTTGCAATATGTCGCCCACTTGTTGATTCGATGCCTAGAAGACTTGGTGCTGACCTTAAAAACCACGATGTTCGTACAAAAGTAGTATTCATTTTTGCTTCTACCAAGTTGAGTAAAACTGAAGATTTTGTGATCTAATTAATCTTAATTTCCAGTTAAATAATTGTTCACTAAATCTCAGCTTTGTGAAAAGTTTGGAAGTTCATCATTTTTAAAGGGGGTGTACTCATTTATGCTGAGCACTGTGAATATCAGCTTTTAGTTTAATGTTTGTTTGTTTTTCCAGATTTATGTCTCAACATTAATCAAGCAAACCTAGAACAGAACAGCTTTTTAAGGGTCGGCCTGTAAACTGAGCCAGAAGCTCAGAGAAAGTGGCTTTTGATGATTGGCTCACACAGGAAACACACTGCTATCAACTGTTATTAAAGCAAACACAGATATTTCAACCAGCCTATCATGACTTAAGACATTTTTTACCCAACCACCTGTAAAGATTGTTTCAACTTAAAGGAAAGAAGGGATGCCATTTATCATCCTCTAGCATCTTAGTTTCTTCTCAGAGCTCTAAAACATGAGCAGCTCACCTTGAGTTGAGACTTGGACACCTTCCCACTTTTCTCCACATCCAGGGCGGTGAAAGCGTACCAAATGGACTTAAGCAGCTCTGAGCGCAAGTCCATGACTGCTGCAGTTTTACCATCTGCTTTTTCTCTTTCTTTCTTTGCTTCTGTCGCTCTGTGGTTCAGGGCCTCCCACACCCTCATCAAAGAGTGACTGAAGGGAACACATCCCTCCCCCTGCTGGAGAATAACTCAAACACAAGTTTTTCTCATATTCATAACATGCTTCAATCTCAGAAGCTAGTGAAGACTTGGGGGGAAAAAAAAAAAATACTATTAAACACGTCTAAAAATAGACAGTAGATTTCCCTTTTCACAAGTTTAGATGATTCTTAAGTGTATTTATGAAACTATTTTAACAAACAAAAGTTATATTTCTCTATTATTTAGTAAAAAGTAAAACACTGTTTATTATTTAAGTGCGTAATCAAGGCTGCTGTGCTCACTCGGACTCTCTGCTTTGAGTCAGAAAAAGAACAATGGCGAAAATATTCCCTAAAAACAAATGTACTCAATTGTTCTGGAGTTGAATGGAAATCAAACTGTAGAAGCTACTGTAATCGAAACAATGTTTTGAATCTTATTGTTCTGAGATAGAGGAAGTTGCAACACAACAAGGAATGTTCAGACTTTTTAAATGAAGTTGACTGACATACATTGGGCCTTCGTCTGCCGATCTTGAGGGAGAGACATGCAGCAGGCTGTTCACTCTCAGGAATTTTCATTCCCCCCTCCTGCTCCATCTCTCTGTTTGCAGTTTGTTAGTTATTTAGCATTCTATGCATTTTAAAGCAAACTAAGAAGCATTTATTTGTTATACCATAAACTAGCTTTCAGCGTTCTCATATGGATTATCACATTGTTTCAAAATCACTCTTTTTGCAAACTGAGCTTCTTGCCTCTGCAAGTTAAAGTCTGTTAAATATTTATTTCAATGGTAGGCATCTTAAATATGTCTAAAAGCAGACATCGGATTCCCTTTTGTGTATTTATGATAGTATTTTTTAACAAACAAGTTATATTTCTCTGTGAAATAGTTAAAAAAATGTTAACAAGACTGCTCACTTAGCCTCAGACATTTAAAAAGTCCCTTGTGCTGAAACTGGATAGAGATCAAACTTTCTCCTTGCCTCCTTTTTACAAACCAAACAATACATCTGGAGAAATTCACAATTTTTTTCCAAACATTTTGCTTTCTGCTACTCTTGTTTTTTCACTGCGTTGGTCCCTCCAAACTTTTTTGCAGTTAATGTCCTTTAAACCACTTAGGAAAACTGCACCCTTCTCAATATTTTTGAGCAATACAACAATTATTTCTTTAAAATCCAAACAAATGTCTTTGTTGTTTCATTGATAAAGCCTAAAGTGCAAGTAAAATGCAATTGCAAATGGCAATTAGATTAAATATTTGGTCTACAAGTGATCAAAGCAATAATCTCTTAACAATATTCACCGCTGCAGCTTCTATTTCTTTATTTAAACTTATGTTTTATTCATTAAACTACAAGAGATTACCTTCAACAAGTAAAAAAATTGGGAAATAATTTCAAACAATTTTCTCTCTACATACAATACGTTACTTGGTATTTAAATATTGATTTAGAAAACTCCACAAAAGCTTTAGAAATGTAAGAAAAATACCACTTACCAGAAACACCAAATTCCAGGATAAACACTTCTTTATACACTGAGGTGTAAATGAGAATTTAGCAGGAGTCGGTTATTTAAGAACTCCACAACTAGGTTGTTTATTTTTCGATAACTGATACAGGATAAATGTTATACATTCTTTTTCTCAAAAACACTGATATTTTGTCATTTTCTGTTTTAATATGTAAAATTACACCAAAACAAAAGCAAAAGATTCATATGATACATGATCAGAAACTAACAAAATGACAGAAATGATGAGCAGTGATTGAGGGGAGACACCGGTGGTGCTCCGTGTAGTTATAAGCCATGATGAGAACAAAGCACATACAACAGAAATGAAACAAGGACAGTACTGAAAAGACCAGAAAAACAGAATTCTTCCAGGTTTTCGTTCATAGGAAGGAACACACACACACAGAATCATCTCTCTGCTGTATACCACTGTGCTGTGCAGAAAAATACATACATCGCAGACATACTTTAATCAGAGTCTCTCAATATTTCATATAAACAAATCAAAACTCTGGTTTCAGGTGCTAAAAACTACAACAGACTTTCTTAAAAAAAAAAAAAAAAGTAAAATAAAGTTTGACATTCACATTTCTGAAAGATCTGATAACTGCTGCATGATGGTCTAGAATTGATGCGCTCTTCGCTCCTCTGGATGTGTTTCCACTGAGCATGAGGGTGTATGCGTCTGTGTGCGTGTGTGAGACAGAGAGAGATCCATCCCAGCAGTCAGAGATGGTCAGGGTGAGGCGGGGGCCTTGCTGTGGTAGTGCACCTGGTACCTGTTGACCTGCAGGCCTTTGAGCGGCAGGGACACACAGCTGGTCTTGCAGGGGATCATGTCCTCATGCTCTTCTCCCATCAGCCACTGCTGGACACTGCGCCTGGCAGCCGGAGAAACGTGTTCGTTCAGCCAGCCCTGATGCCACAGCTCAAAGCGCTCATGCTGAGCCTGTGCTACTCTGTGCTGAGACTAGAGGAAAAGAAGTAACCGTTAGTCAATATATTCATGTTTATTTTATTAAGCAGATTTTCTCTCCTTATGTGCGTCACTCGCGCTGACTTTCTCACTCATCCTCTTTTGTGTTTCATGCTCTGAGCGCACAAACTCTATTGCTGCCCCCTAGAGGCTGGGTGATGTATACAGTCTAATACATATCAAACTAGATGTTCTTGGCTTTACCAAAAACGGTTTTATTTCCCAATTACATTTTAAATTGTGAAATAGTTTCAGCGGTTGATAATATTTGTACTTTTTGTTTATTTTTTTGTACATCATATATCAAATGGTTGACAATGATATATATATAATATTTAGGGGTGTAACGGTTCACGGTTCGTATTGAACCGTTTCGGTACGGCCTGTTCGGTTCGGTACACTTGCGTACCGTTTCGGTATTCGGTATTTTTATAATAATTTAAATTTATTATTAGCGCGATATTAAGCGCAGCGGAACAATGTTCCAAGGCGAGTTTCCGCACGGACGCTATTGAGTGACGAGCACGAGCGCGAGTAGGAAAATGGAATCATACCAAAAGCGAAAGAGAAGCCAGAGCTTGAAGACCCTCCCACCTCACTACACTCTCGTGTTTGGGAACACTTTGGCTTCTCTGTTAAAATACGTAACAGGGATAGACGAGTGGATAAATTTAAAGTTGTATGCCGACATTGTTCCACGGAGATCGGGCAGGCAACACATCTAACATTTTCTACTGCTGGAGATATTGTCACTGCAACCAGATCTGTGCTCTCTTCAGAAAATGTGGATAGGTTAATCTATCCTATTTATCCTAACTAGTTGCAGTATTTCATTTTTTATTTAAAAAATGTGTTTTCTTTATAAAGAGTGCAATTTATTTAAAATATCACCCAAATGTGTCACTTTTATTTATTTTATGCAAGAATTCTACTGTGTATTGGCAGCTTTTCAAAATAAAGATTATGTAAGTTCTTATTGTTTTGTACCGAACCGAATGAACCGAACCGAACTCTCCAAGACACTGTACCGAACCGAATACGATTTTAGCGTCTACGATATTTCAAAACACTATTTTTAACCAACTACTAAAACTAACGAATCACGAATCATGAAATTTAACAAAAAAAGTAAAGTAACTAATTACTTGACAAATAAAATAATCAAACGAGTAACTGGATTGCTCTTAGGAGTAACCAGTAATGTAATTACATTTCTGAAGAAACTGCTCACACCACATTGTGGCACTAAAATATGAAACGTAACGTTTGGCAACAGACAGCCAATCAGAAACCAGCGAGGATTACAAACAGGTAATGGCATCTCAAAGAGAAGTGTTCGCTTTCTTCTTACATTCTTTGAAAGCATTTAGTAAATACATAAACTACTCCATAAAAGATCAACCCATAATTTCCGAGATGAGGATACGACAACGACGACACCACTGTACACTAGTTTCTCAAAACATTGTGATGGGAATTTTCAATGTAATGTCTCCATCTAGTGGTCATATTGAGAAACTTTTTAGAGCATACGTCATATTTAGTCCCGCCCTTGAGGAGAAAGGAAGTTAGAAAAGCTCTTGCTCACGCACTCTTCTCTCTCTCTGGCTAATCTCTCTGGGACGAAAACTCTCTTGGGAGTTTCTTTGTTTCTCTCTTTCCTTTCTCTTTCTTTCTTTCTCTTCTTTTCTATTTATATATATTCTTTTTCCTTCTTTTTCTTCTTTTCCCTTCTGGCGTTTGTTTATACTTTTAATAGGCTCTTAATATGCGCTAAACCACGTGCTTCTTCCACGTTAGAGTCACATGTGTAGGAAATGCGTTGAGACTGTTAAATCTTTGTAATAAATAGCCGCATTTGCTGTGTTCTCTCTCAAACAGTCTCCAGTGTTTATTATCAATTGAGAAGGTATATTTTTACCATAACAACATAAAAGAAATTCAAATAAATGTTCATTTGTTTCTTTTTCTTTTGTCTTATTACATTTGCGCATCTCGTGACACTTAAAACAGCTGATGATGTTTTTAAAACTGGCAACTGGAATTGGTGTGTTGCCTTCTCAAATACGCAAATGAGAAGGTTAGCTCAGGTTTAACGTAAGCAGTGTGAAACGGGATTACCGATGACCAAGGTTTATCGATTTAAGATGACCCAGGGTTTAAAAATTCAAGTGTGAATTTATGTAATAAACTTTTGAACATAATGTAAAATACAGAACATAAAGTGATCATCACCACCCAGTCTTCAGGCTAGCTTCTAGGCCCAGGTCAAACTGATTTTGAGGGGAGTCAACGAGACTGGGATGGCCCACATTATTTTGACAAGTTGTGATCATATTTGAGGGTCAACTGTACCTTCCCAAAGAGCCACAAATCTGTACCTCACCCCCAACCAGTATCACCCATTAAATTCACATACCCTCCGGGCCTTCACCAGTGCTCCTCTGCGGTACATGTAATCTTCAGAGTTCATCACAAACACCATCTTGTGTGTGTTGAGCTTGAAGCGGCAGTCCAGGTTCCCAGCCGTCTCAATGCCCATTTTCCGATGCCACTCTCTCCGACAACGCATGGCTTCCACCTGCTTCAGCTGCCAGCCACGGAAATGCCTGAGGTTCCTGTCGACGAATACACAAGGACGTCCAGTGCACATGTCAAATTTGCCAAGCTACAGAGAGATACAGGCTTTTTGAACATAAGTCTTTCTTTAGTTTGCAATATTGCTCTGTGTTCGATGAATACGATTAAAACAAGTTCATTTAAGATCATTATTTCCTCAAATACATGTAGTTTAAACTAACAAGAATGCTGTTCATCCATCATTGATTAACAGTGTTGCCAAATCCCCTGGAATGGAAGGAATATCTAAAGAGATTCATGTTTTCTGATCAAATTTGCAAAAAATCTGTTAGCAAAGGTGCAAATGTGAAGTTCAAGGATGTCAGAGATTAGAGTTTGTCCACAAAATAAAAGGTTTTACCTGGGCAGAAACACAGGTTTGAAGTAGTAGCCTTCCGCTTGGGAGCACACGGTCTCAGCCCCAATATACTGCTCCATGTAATTGGACAAACTCTGAAACGACAATAAAAACAAAGCAAACATTAATTTCCCAGAATGCAGCATTCCTATATCAAAATCTGTAATTTAATGTTAAAACTTCCATCGCTGAAAATAATTTTGTCAGGTGTTACCTGAACATCGAGTGGATCATCACCCTGGGCTTCCTCTGTGTCCAGAAGCTCAATCGTCAAGGTCACATGACCCTTATTCTGAATGAACATGACCTTAAAAAAAGAAAGAAAGCAAAAAATTTGCATGAAGAAAAAAAAAACAAATAAAACACGCATTGTAAATAACAATCACATCCAAGAACCTTAAAGCAGTTCTCCTCCGCCATGACTCTCTCTGCTTTCCACTGGTAGCTGGCCTCCCAAGCGGCACGGACGCACTGCGAAGAGAGATTCCCTCCAGCAGCCCCCCGCTTCCTCTCGGACAGGTACAGCTCAGTGACTTGAAGGCACACCTCATCACTGACCAAGTGCTGGAGCTGCCAATCAGAAACAGCAAGATGAGAAAAGATTGAAATACAAATTGACAAATTGAAATACACTCAAATAAATCCCAAAACAAAACACACTTCAAATAGCTGCAGTTTTACATTTTCATTTAATAATCATAAAGTTGCCTGCAAATAAATGTGTACAAAACCAGATTTGGGTCCAAAAAAATCACATGATCAGTCATTAAAACAAATGGTAAAAATAAAATTGCGGACATAAAAGCAAAACCTGACAGTCACGTTTATTTTATTACATAACAATACGCTTGTTTGTTCTAGTTTGATTACAATAATGTACTGCTCATTAGGACCAAAAAACCCTGTTATTCTCTCCATCATCCCTTAAATAATAAAGTGTATTAACATCAAGCAACAACATACTCAGAGTGAGACATAAAAGACCACAAAATTAGAAGGAAGCTGAAAAAAAACATCTCCTGGCAAAAGAAAAGTGCAGACACTTGCCTTTTCAAATAAAAAAATGCTAATCTCCGACCCACCTGTCTGACGATGTTCTGAATCAGCTTGTCGACGGTGAAGCCGATGTAAGCATGGATGGTGAACATCTCTCTAAGGGTGTCCTCATACTGTGTGGGCTCCAGGTTTCCATCCAGGAGACTCCGTACCATGTCTAAAAAGGCTGGGTAATATTCCTCTAGCTCAACCTCGCCTGAAACCATTAAACAACAGTTTGAAAATTACTTTGTTTCTTTATTATTCATTTAAATGAGTTTAAATAGAATTGCATTATTTGTTACTCATGCAGAAAGCATGAGGGAAAGTAAATCTGAGCGATGATGATTAAATGGTTTTTATTAGCAAAATGGAAAGGTCGCTGAGGTAGAATAACCCAAACCTCATGTCTCTATGATTTTCCTTAGCTGAGATGCCAAATGGTTGCTATGGTAAACTGTTAGGTTGCTATGGAGGGGTCAGTGACGTAACAATGTTCCCTTTGTCACTATACATAGTTATATAAACCAACTCTCATATCTATGCAATTTACCAAAGTTAAGTTATTTATTCATCTAATTTATTACATTTGGTTGCTAGGATAAACAGTTTGGTTGCTAGTGTGCCATCTGTGACATTAAAATAAAAAAAAAATATATCAATTTCTCTATGTTTCATCTTGAAGACATTTCGCAGTATTCCCATTTACCATTTAGTTTTATTGGCCATTATAAGTCAAGTGTAAAGTGTAAATATTTAACCTCTTCTTAGAGCCTACAGTTAAAGTTTGACCCCGTGTTAAGGCAATGAAACATTTCCACAGCGTTCACAGTGATTTCCCAAAATTCCTTTAGTGGTAACAGTCTGAAAAGATAAAGCAACCCGAGTCGGACCAGGTGGATATCTTGGAAAAGTTTGGTGGTTGTAGCTCAAATGTTGTTAAGAATCTGCAGCAAAAACCAACAAGGATATGTTGACTTTGATTAAAGAAGTGAACAAAAGCATAACAGTCACAAAATCAGAAGTGACAATGAGCATGGACAAATTGAACAACCTTTTCTCTAATTGCGATATTTCATCAATGTTAAATTTCTGGTTAATTGAGCAGCTACTAAGAATAATGTGTGAATTAAAGTCCAAAACTAGGTTCAATACATATTAATTTTGGAGCTACTCACTCAACTATTCCTCAATAAATCCCAAAGACTCTGCTCCAGGATTTTTTGCTAAATGTAACCATCATTATTAAAGGACTATGTTGACTAGAAAACCATCAACGAGCACAATTTTACATACATTAAGCCGAAAATCCACTCACTTGGCTGTTTTAATCTGAGCTCCATGGCCAAATCGTTTGACTTCTCTCTGCGGGAATCTCCGATGAGCATCCGTTCTCGATTCTGCTCAGCTCTGTGATCCAGTAACTGTCTCTCGGCCTGCCTGTAAATCCTCAGTAGCCGTGAACACAGCGTCTGGTGCAGCCGGAGGAAAAAATACCAGTTATTATTGACAAAGAACAGGTTGTAGACTCCATCCAGCTCCTTCTGGTGCTCGGCTTCGGGGTCCCTCAGATCCACTGCCTCTCCTTCAGGATTCATGGCATGGGGATCTGCAGACGTGTCCATGCTTTGAGGAGAAGTACATCTTCTTCGTCTGGATTCGCCGTTCAGTTGCTGGCCACCTGTTGAGACACCTCCTCCTCCTGTGGTGGTACCCTCTTCACCTTCAGCCTCCTCATCGGTAAATTCCTCTGTTTCGCTAAGCTCTCCACGTCGAGTGAAAAAAAGGTCGGGAACAAAGTGCTGGATAATGCGCTTGATGTGGTCCTTGTCGTCCTTGTGGATAGTGGGCTGCCGCTTGACGTGGTAGATGATGAGGGAGGCGGCGTCCTCTAAGATCTGCTTGTCTTCATAAGTGAAGATCATGTGAGGTTCACTAGGTGAACTGGTGCCTGTGCCTTCACGACCTGGATGGCCTATACTTCCCTCCTCTGTGCTTTGCTCTTGTCGCTGTGAAGAGTGATAAGAATTATGATTTCATAAATGTGAGTCCTAAACCTTTTAGAACCCATGTGATCAAATAGTTGCATGTGCATTTTGGCAATGGGAGCTTTGGTGTTCGGACATTGTAGAACGGTTATAAAACAACTACCCAGAATCTGCCTGGTCGTTGCATTTACAGTTGTCTCATCTATATTCCAGCAGTGGCCTGTAGTTTTATAGGATTCTCACAGGATCCTGTTCATTTCACACTTTTTATCAAGTTTATCAGTCTACCTGAATTGCCAAGAGGCAACACTATCTACGCAGTCGCTTCCAAACTAGACTGATCCATACTATATCAATGCTATCTGAGGTCTTTAAATCGTGACTTTCTTCCCGAATGACCACATTCATTGCTACTAATACAAGTGCAAGTAACTTTGAAAAAAGAGGTTTCTGAAACTCAAATAATTCAGAAAGTGGTATTTTTTAATTTAAGACTAAGTTCTAGTTTGACATACATAACAACACTTTGATGTTGGCTTGTAAAAGTCCAAGTTTCAAAGTGTTTTTATAAGCAAAATGCAATGGTTGACAATGTAGATGTTCTGATTGCCATAAAGGAGTCAGGGACATCATGGGCGGTCCCCATGCCAATACGAGCAATGTAAAAGCTATGTCTCTATGATTTTCCTTAGCTGAGACAGTGAAATGCCAAATTGATTGCTACAGCAAACTGGTTCCTAGTCTGGTGGCTAGGAAGGGGTCTGTAACATAATATAATGTTCCCTTTAAGTCGACTATGAGTCATATAAACCAACCCCCATTTGTTTATCACTAACCAAAGCTGAGATAATATGGCAGAAAATTTGGTTGCTAGGGTAAATAGTTTAGTTACTATGGGAAAGTCAGTGAAGACATCCATTAATAGCCGTTTCCCATTTATTTTTACAGGCAATTATAAGTCAATGGTAAATATTCAACCCCTTTTAGACACTGGGGTTCAAATACTTTTGTACAGTGCTTGGTATGTTCTTGACTGACAAGAAGCCAACCTACTAAAGGCTGTAAGAAAAATAGATCTTCAAAAGGCAAATGCATGGGTGAGAGTTTATACCCTTTTTGGGTAGGCACATTATCTGGCCCTGCCTCACAGAAATTGAAGCCACCTCTTTAGATGAAAACTGTAAAAACCTGAAGGGACCTTTTGCAAGAGCTTTAAGCACGGCATCTCACAATGTACAAAATTAGAGCAGTCTGTTTAGTCTACTCACCTCATCATAAATGCTCTCAATTTCATTAAGAAGACTCTTGGAACGAAGGGCCTTCATATCGTTCTGTTTGAAATTGACACCCTGGTGGTCCAGTGATTTCAGGTACGCCTTCTCGTACTGCTCTCTCCAGATTTTGTTGAAACCCTGCTGAGCCTCTCTCCACTCTTCCTCTTTAGCCTTCAACCTATGTGAAGAAAACCATATTAATTCTTAAAACTGTATGCTTTTTGAACGCAAATTAAACATCAATTTTATAAAACTGTTGGTCATCATAGCATGTTTTTTGGATATAGAGTATATTGCTTTATTTACCGTTTTAGTACCACAGGAACTGCGGTGACCGGACTCCTCTTCAATCCATCGATGATCTCTGGAGCCTTGTCACCATAGATACGATACACCGCACGCCGTTGGATGACTTCAGAAGTTCCACCCAGGCAGTCATCCAATCGGAAGCGCTCCTGATCCTCAGGTGAAAGCCGCGATAGCTTTTTCTGAACACTTTCCAAAACTCGTATCGTTGCCAAATTAGTCTCAAGTACAACATCCAGCTACAAGAAATACAAACCAATTTCAAGAGTGATTCAGTGGAAAACAAAAGCCCTGCTGTAGTCCTCAAACAAATCCCTTTACCTCAAACCTCTCGTCCTCACAGCGATGAAGTTGCTCTTCATATGGCGTTTTCTTGGAGCTCACAAAAGTAGAGTCTTCAGACCATGAAGGAAATGAGACCCAGGTATCATTCAGCACCTAGGGAGGAAAAAAACAGCTCGAACTGGCTGTGGCACAAAGATTGAGCTTGCTCTCTAATATATGAAACATAAAATATGTTTTCAGAAAAATGTTTGTTGAAGTCACTTCACATTTCTCCAGGGACTTGGTAAAATGGATTTCCTTCGAAAGGTAGGCAAATAACATGCCACTTGAGACAATGTTCCATTGTAATTGGATAGAAACCATCTGAAGATTTGATATTTTACATTCTCTTCGATGAATATCTTAGAGTCACTAGATGGAAGTCATAATTTTTCAGCAGACACCGGCTGAAGCCTTAGGTGCTTGGGACCCTGGGCCATCACAAAAGTAACATAATAATTTATTACAAGTCTAATACCTCAATGGCTCTTTTAAGTTTCAAATGGCCCAATGGGAGGAGGCGGTGACGCATGTCTGTATTACCATTGTTACTAATGCAAGTGAATGCTTCTAATCTGTGCAATATACTAGCTCACTCTAAAAAGCCTAGCTTTAAATACCAACGGCAGTACCGATTAAAGGTTAATGGGCCAAGAAGCTAAACTGTAATAATATCCAACATAACCAGAAGTAGATGAGCTTTTATGTTGCAATCTATTATTTACAAAGATGATGACATTTGCTTTTGGAGAACGTTCTTTAAGAGTATGTCGTAGCCATCTGTAATTGATTCCCTTCTATAAACCAAATACACACTATGTCCATTATTGTCAATAGGAATTGTTTATAAGATTATGGCCATAAACATGGCTGTTATTGGCTATCCAAATTTCTAAATATCAGTATCGACCAGAAAAAAAAGGTTCATGTACAGAACAGAAATAATTTAATGTTGAGCTACGCAGCAGCTTTGGAAGTTGTGAGGTAGTGCCCCCACAATAAGAAGGATGTCTACATTTGTTGTTTATACTTGATCTCTTAGCAGTAGGTCAATAGATCTCAGCCTCAAAATGATGACTCGTCAGCGCTGCAGAAAATAATTTTGCCATGTAAGGCAACAAACAAACAAAAAAAATGATGACTGTATCTGTAAGGAATGCCGCACCTCTTTGCATATAGCAGTTCGGCCACTGCATTTGGGCTGCTGGTACGTCTTGGGCAGGGCCCTGTAGCTGGATCCCAATCGTTTACAGGAGGCGTAATCTACTTCTCTACCTCCACCCTCCATATAGCGGTCAGACAGGCCCGAAATGACATGAGACAGCTCTTTATCACCCAAAAATGACTTAAACTGAGTGTAGAGCTCTGGAAACTTCCTACAGAACGAAAAGGAGCAGATTACATGAACCATGACAATCCTGACAATATTATGTAGTGAACAATCATAATGCAACAATATTTAATTTAAAAAACAAATTGCTAATATTCTAGATTTTAAAAGCTATATTCATACCCCAAAAATGGAGTCACAAGCTGCAGGAGTTCAGCCCCTGAAACCACCTCCTGATTAAACAAGGCAATGCACCGCAAGAAATTTTCATACACCTCCTGACTTTTGAGCAGACGACGAACCTGGATGAAACAAAAAAAAGAACATGGTCAATAGAGTAGATAATGTCTTTTATGCCAAAGCAATAGTTGCCTTACAACCATGTATATAAACAAAGCACACCTTGTCGAAAAATGTGAATTCCCGGAGGACTCCATGTTTTCCAACCGAAGCAAAAGAAGCTTCTTTGGAAATGGAGTACTTCATTTTTTTCTGCAAGGAAGAGACTTTTTTTTAGTAAACAACAGTCTTCGGAAACATTGGAAATGATGTCTTCGTACACTAAGACTTCAGACCTTTAGAAGAGGAGTCATGTGGGGTAAAAGCATGGGTCGTGGTCTTTTCTTGCTCTGTTTGTTCAAATCCTCTTCCTCTACTTTCTTCAAAGGCAAGGAACCCCCGGTGAACTGAAATCAAAGGCACAATACTTGGCCATTGAGAGGTTACAATATAATACGGCAAAAGCATTATGATCCTGTAGAGACAACTAGCCTTTAGCAGTGTTACAGAAGCCTATGCAAACACCATTGTCCAATTAAACACATCTATGCTGAAAATACATTACCAAACAGTGGACCGTTTAATCATAAAACTGTATTTTAAAAAACTGTGCATCGCTTTGAAACAGTATGCCACATAGAAATGTCAGTGAAGACAAAGTAGAGGCAAATCATTTTCTTACCAGAGATCTCTTAGCATCAGGTAAAAACTGGCCAAACTCTGACAGCAGATCCTCTTGACCTTTAAATAGACTGGCCACTTTAGAAAAGACCTCATCTTCAGTCATTCCCCCAATGCTGCGACCTCTGCTTTCCTTCACTTCCAGCTGCTCCTTCTGCAGATGGACAAAAATCAATGAACATCAATAAGTTTACGGGATGCTATAAAACATTCCAAGAGCACATTTCTTCTAGCAGTACTCTTGTGAAAAGAAACACATCTAGTCTCTTCTTCTGTTTCAACTTGAACGAGGATGCATGTAAAACTCCAGGCTTTACTCTCACTCTGGAATACCCATCCCCAATCTATTTCCCATCTCCTTGCCCAAAATGAACATCTCAATGTCCTTCGATCAGTTACTTGCCCCAACGAATAATGCTTCCAATGAATGAGATTATACTTCAAACAAAGCCAGTGAAGTTGATGTGGTTGACTTTGCTTTGGTTTCCTTTTGGTTTGAATTTGCCAATGATTGATCGCTGTACAAGTACTTCTTGTTACCAATTGTGTCATTGGTGACTATGGTCCAGAGTACATTGATTTCCTTACTTTTAGTTCTGGGGCGATCAGTGTCAACCTTTGATTCTCACAACCTTTGATATCACGGCATGGCTCAACTTGCTTTTGGGGTCTTTTCTACCATGTTTTGTACGGGTACTTTTTCACACTCATTTGGAAAACAATTAGGTTAGCAGGTGAAGTCAGGCCAAGGAGACACACTTCTGATTGGAAAGAAAATGCTTCCATCCAAAGTGTCCAAGAGAACAAAATTGTTAATTTCTGATGCTGAACTGGCACCAAAAAAAAAAAAAAAAAAAAACGGGAAGTTGATGCAATAGAAGGCTTATTTTCAAATATAATAACTTACTTGTGACGTCATGTCATTGATTTTGGAGGCGAGAGACTGCTTTTTAGGAATGCAGCCAGTCAAGACCGTTCTAGGAAGTGATCATCTTGAACCACTTTGATGACTGACTTTGGCTAAGGAATTTTAGAATGATCGAAACAACATTTCAGATGAAATACGAAATCTGTCCATTGGCTAGTCCATTATTGCTACCCCATCACTCCCCAGTTCCAACAAAAAAACGCCATGCCATTGTATTGGGATTTATTCTGTAAATGCTTTTCTATCGTAGTCTATGCACATTTTTTTTCTTACTGGATAAAAAGTTTATCCCACAAAGTTGTGCACATTTTTAAAATGTGTGCTCATCTTAGCATTGCCATTTCCATTTAACGCGGTATTCTAAAATACCCATAGAAATAGGTGGATGGAAACATAGCTACTGACTTATCAGTTGTCCAGCACACTGATTGGCCAGAAAATAGTCACTGCATGGATTATTGGAGAGTGTAACACAAAAACCTAGAACCAAATGGACAAATGAGATGCAGACCTTCCTTTCTCAGATCACAGAATAGTGTGTACAGTGAGAGCCCAATGGTCCAATGAGAAATTAGAACATTTTCCAAGGATTTGGGCATTTGTCACATTTGCTATGATGTCACTAAGCAGAAACAGAACACAAGCCCACTCAGAGCCAATAATGGAACTAGGTGGAAACACAAATGTGAACCATAACGAGCAGAACAAAGACATAGCAAGCCAAGTCGTGCCGTTAGTGAAAGAACTGTTGTCCCTTTCTCACCAAGCTTGGTCTTGTAGCTCCTTCCTGACTGTAGGTCTACAATCATGTAATCTTAATTAATCATTAAGACAGCTCTTTAGTCTTAGTATCCACGTTAGTGATTGAGTCAAAATGGTAACAGGTAGGACTTGTTCGCCAATATCAAAGAAGCCCTGAGATAAAAGTGCTTTGCTTGTTCCACAAAAGGAATCATAATTCTTTTCTGTTGGCAAAATAAGAGTTAATTCTTTAGAAATTGTCTGGGTGAAACAAAGCACCACTATACCCACCTGGTATGTATGTAGAATTTCCAGAAAGGCTCTGTAGGTCTCGGGGTTGTCCAAAAATCTATTTTTAATCTTATTTACATAACTGATGGCACTGTCAAACTCCACAGGGCTGGGGTCTGATGCGGGAGGGGACGCAGAGGTGACGGCTGGCTCTGATTGGGCCTCCCGGTTAGGTAGCGGAAGTAACAACTTGTTTGGTGGTTCAGGAGGCCCAGATGAGGAAGCAACACTCTCAGGAGAGGTCACAACCTCATTCTGAGTTGACTTGTTCTCGACCACTACTGATGGAGAAGCACTGACCACATTGGGCTCTGGGCTCCTTCCAGGCACTGGAGAAACCTGAGGGGAATGGAAACAAGACATTTACCAAAATGCAAAAGCCTATTTGCTAAATTTAATCATCCTCTACCCAATTAAGGCAGAGAAACCTTTAAGTGCAAAAGATGAGGTTGAATATAGACAGTGAAGAGTAAGCAAAGCCAATCTGAGCATGACAATAATGAATTCTGCAGTTCTAGTTGAATAATTCAATAAATTGACTTTCATCATCATCATGATCAGTCAATGCCTGGATGAAAATGGTAAGTAGCAGGATTGTATGGAGGAACTGCCATTAATATAGTTTTTTGAAAGAGAAAAAGACCAGTACATCCATTGCAAATGTTTTTTTTTTGCCAGTTCTTGGGGTAAATCGTAAGAGCACTTATTTTCTGGTCTCCACAACCTGCTTAGCAAATCAGAGTTTAACAAACGCCAAAAAATGTTCATCTTTTCAAGACCACAAGTCTATGAGTAGCATAACTCCTTTATTTAGTAGTCACATATGGTGGTTAAGCAGTTTTCTTTTTCAAAGAGTAACTCATCCTATAAAATCTGCTATTGTGACGGCACTGTGCTGAGGGTGAAGAAGAACACATCAGTTGTCATTTACTCTTAAAAACGAGTTAACAATGCAGTGAATACTATCCTCATGATGGAAAGGCGGGGATAAAGCACAGACTTAAAATCTTTTACAGGGTCAGACTCCAAACTTTAGACCATTGATAAACACATCTTTAGTACCTCTTTTAAGAAACAACTTAAAGAACAGTTTAAACCTGCGGTACAAATGGGTATCCGCTTAATAAAAAAGCTAATATGAATAGGTTAAATGCAGAGCTAGCCCAAAGTCTATGTGGGATGACATCACCAGAAGTATGAACTCCAAGGAAGCCAGCAAGGGGCCCATTTGGGACAGGGCCAAAGTCAACATGAAATCAATATCCTTCGTTCTTTTCATACAGTCCTAGAGGTGCTGGGCATTATCCATCAGTGCCAATTTATTCCAAATAATTAAAATTTTCTTTACCAAGTCAATTACTATCTGCACCTCTTTTTATCATTAGAACAAGTCCAAGCAATGGATCCAAACAGAACCGATACACAAAAAAATAAAAATGGACCAAATGACCTACCTGTGTGGAAAACGGGGATTGAAGAAATGCCATTCCATTTTTGGGGATTTCTATCCGATACCCAGGGGGCAAAAAGGCATTAAACCCCAAGACAAGGTCAGGATGTCCATGAAAGAGCTGAGAAACTCGGTTGATAACCCCTGGGGTGTCAATACTGTGGAGGGAGATATCAGAAATAATGTTTTTCACACAACAGAACAAGTTAAAGTGTCTTGACTCCAAAATACCTTTGAGATTTAAACTCTTTCATGATATCCAGAAACTTATTGTATATTCCTGGATCATTTCCAAACCGAATTTTGACTTGGTCCAAATACGACAAGGCATCCTCTACCTGAAACATGAAAAAATATATAGATCACCCCACTTTTATGAAAAAAAAAAAAACATGTAAAGCACTGCTAAAGTTCTTGCAACCAATGGTTTCAGAAATATAAATAATAATTGGTTATTTTTGTCAGAGTATAAAAGAAAATCCAAATCAAAAGTTAGTGTTACTAACTTTTGCCTCCAAACAATCATTAATTCTTATAGGTACACTCGTACAAATGCAGGGATATTGTAGCATTATATACAGGTGAATGATCCACCAATTATAACCAAACGCGTGCTAACTAATCATCATCAAAGTCACATTTAGGTTGAAAGCCAGTGATGAACAAAACATAAACTGCTGTGTAAGAGGCTTTAAACTGTGTGAGGAACAGCCAAACTCTGCTAGCAAAATGAGGTTGTGAAACAAAGTCTGCAAAAATGGCAGCAGGTGTTCTGGACTGATGATTCAAAATTAGAAATATTTGGCTTTAGCAAAAGGCAGTTTGTTCACCAAAGGGCTGGAGAGCAGCACAATAGTGAGTGTCAGTGTAGCATAATGGAGGAGCCTGGAACACTTGGGGCTGCATTTCAGCTAAAGTAGTCCTCAATGCTGAGAAATACAGGAAGAAATTCATCCATCATGCAACACCACCAGGGAGGTACACGATTGACAACAAATCTATTCTGTAGTAGGATCTACAACGAGAGAAACTGGAACTCATGGCATGGTCCCCACAGAGACATTATCTCAAAATCGTAGAGAATATCTGGGATCACACGAAGAAACAGAAGGATGTGAGAAAGCTACATCCACAGAAGATCGATGGTTAGATCTCCAAGATGTTTGGACCTACCAGCTGAGTACCTTCTACACCCGAGTGCAAGTCACAACAAAAATATTGATTTGTATTTCTCCTTTGTTCAATGATTAAAATAAATGGTCAACACTTCCCGTTTTGCAAGCTTTCTTTATGTGCATCTATTTATTTTAAACACTTTTGCATAGAAATGTACCTTTTGACAGGGTGCTTTTAAAGTGTACTGCTGTGGCAGCAGAGTATATATTAATAGCGTGGGTAAAATAATACAAATTTTCGTCCATTTATTTTCATTTTACATGCAAAGCCCACAAACACACTGAAGCAAATCAAAAACAAAAGATGATTTTCACATCCACGGGACCAACACACGCTATTTTTACATGGTTTATTATCAAAGAACTTTAACAACTAGAGGCAGGTATCCATCTACGTGGTGATGTGCAAAATGTGTGACATTGTGGAACCTTTTTTTGTCTACATTATGGGGGCGTTGAGTTCATTTCTGGTGAATTTCAAACGCCATCAGATTCAATGACTTCGCATTTGCCCGCTTGCGCTGTTTAAGTAATACAATGTTCGTTTTTAATTTAGTTTAGGGAACCTAAAAGCCAAATTGAAACATTTTTCTCTTTAAAAATCCGTTGTAAGGACAGAAAAGGGAGACGATTTCGATGTTGCTTCACAAGAACAAAACGAGAAACAAAAAAACCCTCAATTTTTAAACCACCGTAAGAACAAAAATAAACATTCGAAAGAAAAAATACAGACGTTTTTGTTCTCTTTGTGTTGTTTATTGACGTGAGGGGGAAGAGCTCACTGACTTTTGCGTTAACGTTAGCTTTGCTGCGTTAGCACTAGCGCTAGTCACAACACACAACCGCCACACTACAATTACACAACAAAAACAAACCAAACAGAAAACAAACTGCCATATAACAGAGAAGAGCTCGAGCTGTGCTCAGAATACACTTCTGATTCATTACAAACGCCATACTAAAACAAAATGTGCATATTTTATGACAAAAGCAGCTGTTACCGGAGCAAACGCCTCTTTTTATATATCTGCAGCGAACATATACAAACGCGTGCCCTAAATCAAATAAACGTTTAACAAATTTTGACGAACGTTCTATAAATACCCATCGGGTTTTGTCTTAACAAAGAGCAGCGGTGAAAGCAGGTCCGCGTATAGAGAAAGCACCGCGTTCACGTTAGACTTTATGAGACACATTCACTCCCATTGTCTTTAACTGGCGTAAACTAACACGTTATGTCCACAATGGAAGCATTTAACGATTATACATCGACTTTTGTCGCTTCAAACGATCGGATTGAGAGCAAAAGATTATGAAATCCTTTACACAGGTTCACTGAATGCTTTGATATGCCCCATATGCATATGAAAAGTGCAGCACTTCCTAATACACAATGCGGTTCACACTGGCTGCATTGCTCCTCACCTTTAGTTTCTGAAAGTGCTGCTGCTGGACTTGTTTCTGAACCACATAGGCCTTGTCTTGGATCTGGCTGATCTGCTTCGCAGTGCTGCTGTGCGCCTGAATTTTCGCCATGGTGCGTTTCCTTCCCCACCAACAGCCACCAAAGCCACGATGACTTCTTCACCGTCCCTCCGTATTTGCTGTTTGTTCTGGCTCGCAAAAACACTTTTCTGGGGACTACCAAGCTCACTTCCTCCAACAAGTCCAATCTACTTCACGGACAGCCACCCAGTCACTTCAGTGTAGACTTCCAGCTCAAGCCAGCAAGAGTGATCAGATCTCTCGATCCCACCTAAAACTACTCCATCCCGTCTACGCAGCAATCACAAGTCCCCATCGATATCCATTAAGACACCGATAAAACAAATATTTATGTTTTATTCTTCTAATGGTTTTATTATTTAAACAAATGAAGTATGTCTCTTTAAATTCGGCGGCAGCTGTACGCTCGATCCTAGCGCCCGGAAACCAAGCAGGTCGTGGAAAACTGAAACGCGCATGCGCAAAGAAAAAAAGAGGGCGGGGCATATTAAAATCTCAGCGGCCGCAGGCATGAATGAGATTCTGTGCACGTTTTTGTGCTAAAGAGGGTGATGCAAAAAGTTTGTATTTAGTATAAATTCCGAAGAAGTATTATATCCTGTATTAAATCCCTAAACTAATAATATATATCAACCGATACTATGATTTAATCTCATTTTATATAAATAGGATATAAGTGTATTCTACCTCATGAACACTTAAGTGCTCTACTGCTGCAGCAATATATATAGGTATCTTCTATATCTTCTGTGCAATACCACTCATCTATTTATTTATATCTATTTATTTCTCGTGTTAAATGTTTAATTTTATTTCCTATTTACAAATGTGCAACTGGTAGCTTCTGTCACCAAAGCAAATTCCTTGTAAGTGCAAACCTACTTGGCAATAAAACTCAATCTGATTCTGATGGTTGCCTGTTTTGTTTGTTTTCTTATTTTTTTCTGTACACTTTATTTGTTTATTTTATTATTTAAGTGATAACATATTTTCGTATTTCACTGTTTTACTGTCGTGTGCTTTCTTTATAACTACTTATATTGAGGGAAATATATTTTGCAATAAATATAACTGAATCACTTGTCACTGTTTGCGAGCACCCAATCAAATTAAATCTTCACATCGGTAAAAGTTGATGAGCAGCGTTTTTCAAGCAGGATTAAAAAAAATATTTTAAATAAAAAAGTAACGTGTCTATTTCATTGCAATACATTTTTGTCTCTGCATTTTCAGTAGCAATCAGTCTCCCTTATTAATTAGGACCATTTTAATTATGAAATTGTTTGTTTTGAATTGATGAAAATAGTACTATAATAAAACTTTTACTATAACTGTCATTGCAAATGAACAAATTGCACAGAGCTGCTCTTATTTTATAAAATGTCACTATTGTGTAAATGAGAAGTGACTTTCACTTACAGTGTACAAATGTCATAATTTTTAGAATCCTTTTGGTGTCGTTAAAATGACACATTCAAATGTAACAAATGTTTTTGTTTTACAGTAAATAAAAACTCTGACACAAAATGAAGGTTTTAAAAATAAGCGTGGTTTATAAAACCCAAATATGACAGGATCACCAAGTGTATACAGAAACACAAATGAGATCATCATAGGAATACACTTAACAGATACAAACTACTCTGTAGAAAGAGGAACTCTGCGACATTTAATCTCTTTTTATGTCACTATTTAAGCACATAACCACACATTTTTTTTCTTTTCGTTTTCTTTAAGCCATAACATAGTCAAAATTACACCCATCTAAAACCTACAAACAATGTCACAGTCAAGTATTTGAGACAGGATGCAACATCAAGATTAGTTAGAAAAGATTCAGATATCAAGCACTTCACATCATGGGTTTAGCAAGCAATCAGGTCAATAGTTTTATCAACCTCATGAGGTCATGATGTCAGGGCTTGTGTTTAATTCCAGTTCTGTATCACAAAAAGTGAACACACGTACAAAATAAAAACCCCACATGTTGAGGGTTTCTCTCTAGACCAAGGGTGTTCATAAAACCACTCTACAATTCTCAAGTATCTTTAGAATATCCACCTGAAACCACCATCACCCTTCATTTCCTGTCAAATGGACACAAACCCTGGGGATGAAAGTGTTATGAGTAGAAGTATTTTACAGTTCACACCAAAAGTTTTGATTGAGTTTGTGATTAATCAAAAGAGGTGTTCATTAATTGTAATACTGCTCGTAGAAAGTAAAAGTCTGACTTGTACATAAATAATTGGTACATAAAATAGAAAAAAACCCATCTTTTCACACGAATGAAACTATTTACAGTGAAAAAACAAAAGCAGCATGCAGGCAAGAAAATTGGCAAAGCGTTACAAAAAGCTCTAGATGGGGCAAATGTGTGCTCAGCACCCAAATACAGTGAGATTGGTTCAGAATTATGGTAAGTATAAGTTCTATCCCCCACACAACGAACGATTCAGTCTGTTCAGATCTAATGAAAGAGCAAAGTAAAACACATTGTACCAAAAGGTCACAATATTGACATCTCATCATTAATATTATAGGACAAAAAGGACTGTACGGTTACAGAACATCACAATTTCGAATAAGGATAGCACTCTTGGATTTTTTTGCAATGATAAATCACTTCTTTGTCAGCTTCCAACGACAAAATCAGAGTATTCAAATCTGTGTTTAAGTCAACGTACCAAACACAATGCCCGCTGTGTTTCTTCTCACAACACGAGAAAGTGTGACAACAACAGTAACAACATCCTGTGATTGATCTTAGTTCCAGCTGAAAGATTGTGCTTGCGCATTGATGCTTGCGGCACGAAGAGTGAACAGAAGGTAACCAAATCGGCTTCAAAAGTAGCCCTGGTGGTTTGTTTCTGATGACAACAATGGATTTGAATCATAAAAGTTAATAAGACATTTCTACTAAACATTGTACATAAACCTCAGATGAAAAGGAAAAAGACAGGTTATCCCCGTCTTGTAAAAATGCACTTCATAAATCATGTACAAAAACATTTTTCGTCATAATGTAAAAGCTATTATTAACAACAATATTCTCATCAAGGATACAAATGATTAAAATAGGATTCATTGCATGTAATTTTCTATTTGATGCACCGAATCTCTTACGGTATGACATTACAAATGGATTGTACAACCGTACGAGTGTAAACCAATTGGCAGTGTTTGCATTTGCTCTTTGGCTTGCAGTGCTCATGTTATATAATGTAGAAGCGAATGTTTCAACAAAGATAAACCCGCTTCCTTTGAGGTCTGTGTACATTGTGTTTATTTTTATATTCATTTTTGGCCATTGCCTTAATTTAACATGGTTGCCAGCTCCTCAGTAAGAACAGTCAGTATTGGTTAAGTGACTATGATGTCATCACCTCCTCTGGGTAAAGAACACTGGATTCCAAAGAACAAAAGTTCATGTTTAATGTCATAATTAAATAAACAAAAATAGCATTATAAAAGCAAACACGTAAAGCCCAATAAAATACATTTAATAATAGTAATTGGATTAAGCTGATTACATGACAGGTAACATAAATCTAGGCTTAAGATTGTTATTATTATTATTATTATTATTTTTGCATTAAGAAATAAGCATATAAAATATTTTTAAAGTCTTAAAAAGCCGGGTTATATGTTATGTGTCTCACATGTAGAACCAAAATATTCTTCCGGGAATTTGTCCAGTATTCCTTGATTTTATTATCATAAGCCACAATCTAGAATTCCTTTTCTCTAACTCCAGAGAACAGAGCTAAAGATTGGATCAAATGAGTCTGCATGAGATAGAGATTTTCTTGTGGAAAATTACCACTTTTTAATAATTTCAGACTGGGAGCACATTAACAGCTATGTCTCATCGCTATAGCGATAACTGATAACGGGCCATGAATGTTTATGGAATAACAGATGTGCAGTAGAATGGAGAATACATAGCTTAAATTATCAAATTATGTGTTATACATACTAAATACATACCGGTTTTTAAAAACATAGCTTATAGGATAAATTAAGGCTTAAAAAAATATTCAGAAATGAAATGAACACAGAGTACACAGACCCTTTTGAGCTGTCAGCTGACTTGATTTAGTGCATCACAATAGATGAAAAAGTGAACCATCAGATTGTTTTCAAAGACCAGCATTTAAAATTTTCTCCATTTGATGAGCTTTTTGTACGATAATTCACTGCTCAGAATATGATTGACAGTCAGCGATCAGAGCAGTTTGTACAAAAACGAAACAAAACATGCAATTCCTTAGCAACAATAACCAAACATGGCATAAAGATGGTAGCTTTGATATCAAAGCAAAACATGTTAAACATAAACGTGTAAAATAGAACCATACAACTTATGGCAGTGTTTTTTTGTGCCACCAGGGCCAAACTCTCAACAAAGCATAATAAAATAAAAATAAGGGCTCAGAGTTAGTGGTTTTTTTTTGTCTGTACAGCATATTGTATTATTAATTCATTCATTTTCCAACCCGCTTATTCCCTTTTGAGGTCACGTGGGTCTGCCGGTGCCTATCTCCAGTACATATTGGGCGAGAGATGGGGGTACACCCTGGACAGATCGCCAGTCCATCGCAGGGCAACATTCACACCTAAGGAGAATTTAGATTATTCAATTAACCTAACCGCATGTTTTTGGGAATGTTGAGGAAACCGGAGTACCCAGAGGAAACCCACGCAAGCACAGGGAGAACATGCAAACTCCTTCCAGGAAGGTCACTGGCGAGCCTCAAATCGGCAACCTTCTAACTGGAAGGCTACAGTGCTACCCACTGCAATAACGTGCCGCTGCATATTGTATTATATTAGAATTAATTATGACGTGAACCTTTTGGCATTTCAATTTTTGTTTTGAATCCAGCAACCAAAAAAATAATAATTAAAGTAATTTTCGATTTTTTTATTTTTTAAGACAAAACTAGTTTTAAAATTAATTTCTTATTAATACATGAAATAAAGATGTAACAAGTGTAAATATATATAAAGGATACCTGTAAACTATGTAAGTATGCAATATCTACGCAGTGGTCTCGTTAAAGATAGAAGTGCATGATGTCAGAATGTAACATTTTTACATTTTGCAGTTTTTTTTTGGTTCCCGTTCTAAAACAAAGATTGGACTCCAAAAAGTACACAGGTCTAATATGATTCCTCTCCTCCCTGTAGAGCTAAGTTATTGTTTGAAGATTGTAAACAGTCATATGCAATAATTAACATTCAAAACCCTAAATAAAGTAGAAAACGGTATCAGTTTACAACAACTAAATAAAAAAAGTTTAATAAAAAATTACCTTGAGGGAAGTTACTCACTTGGCTCTTCGGTGCATGCTTGTGTTAGTCTGTCTGTGTTTGTAGGATGTCGTTGTTGTGTCCTGATATGTCTCCGGTTGTGTTTGTGCTTAACTGTGTCCACCGTTCTGTCCCTTAATGCTTTTCTCTGTGTGTGAACCTGTGTTTGTGTGTTAATCTGAATCAGTGCTGAGGCAGCTCTGTGTAGAACCATCAGAAATCAGAGACAGGAGGCTGATCTGGGTTCAGCTGAATGCCTCGTCGTCTGTATCTTCAATGAGCACCTTCGTGTCCTTCTTCAACCTGGTACAGAGACAAAAAGATTAATATTAAAGTCTTCATCGTTCCGCAATACTGACTTTTTTCTGTGGTAGATTTCTTTCAAAATATTATAAGATCAGTTGAAGTCAATAATAAATAATACTATTAATAAATAATAATAGGACATGTTGTGTATAATGGACTTTACACACAATTTCTAATATTTTTGGTGTGTCTATAAAAGTTGAAACAACAAACAATCTAAAAAAAGATTAAATATAACTGCAAGCAGTAATACAGGGTCAAACTTCAAGAAGCTAAAACAAATTGACTTGGCAAATGAACTCATGTTAATTGGATTGTAGGTGAAACTATCTGAAACGAACAAATTCAAGAGCTTTAGGCCTATAATGAAGTTTTGAAACTTTGACCTTAACTTTGTGTAGTCAACTTAAGCAATGATGAGTCACATATATGTATGGGCAATATATCAATCGTTGTAGAGATGCATATTTAAATTAGACTTGCCACAAAGCCATTTTGCACCTATAGGAATTGCTGGCAAAAATGCAAGCCAACTTTTGTAAAGATATGTTGTGCATTTGCAATTTTTTTTTCTAAATCGCATAATGTCTGACATACACAAATGGACATGGTCCGACTCAGCATGATGTTTAGATAGTATTGAGAGCATTGTTACGATTTTACGACAAACAGGTATAGAATTATAGGGTAAAAAGCCAATTTTTGTATCTCCTGACCCCTATTGGGCACTGTGTGGAAACTCCACATAAATCCTCAGATCATAGTTATTATACCATCCACCAAGTTTGGTGTTGATATACTTCACTGAATGCCATACGACCATGTTGGAGAGCGTTACATCATAATTGTTCAGCAAATTGTAAACGGCCCCAGACTTCTAAAGGTTAATTATAAAACAAAATCTGTCAAAAAAGTGACACAAGTGGTTCAGCTGTGATTTAATTCCCCAACTGGATTTGTAAAGGTTACTTCATTACCTGCTGTCATCATCACCAACCTATCTCAGCTCATTGTGGCTCTGAAATACTGCTGCCCTCTCATAACCCCTGAAGTGTTTAGAACTTACTGAGAGGAGAGCAGAGGTCGACGTAGCGACAAGCTGTAGCTGCGCTTCCAGCTCTTCTTGCCCTGCCGGTTGCGGACGCCGTCCTCCTGGTCCATCATCTGCTCGAGGAGCGTCTGGTCATCAGCATTCAGAGGAGCCACCGAGATGTCCCGCACAGCCCGAAACTCACCACAGTTATTCAAGTGCTCGTTCTCCAGACGGAAGAAGTTCCACACAAATCGCCTGCAAGTGAAATAACCCAGACAATAAGGAGAGAGGGAGATGGATATGGAGCATGCTTGGCGTAACATAATCCAAAAAAAAAAACTCATTCAGATCTAATTATATTATATAATCTAATTATATAATATAATATATTAATACAACTTTTCATAGATTTCTGCTTTCTTTAGTTTCAGTCCAATATTGTTCAGATAATTCAAGTCTAAAAAAGTAACAAAACATTTTTTAGGGATGGATGGTTGTCGGGCTATTCTTCACTATGCAAACATGAAATTATGAAAGTGCTAAAATATTAACTTTTACACAGATGGCATTTTGTTTCCTTTGTTTGTTTTCCTTTTACTTCACCTACAGATCCCAAAGCCATCTCACCTAAACACTTCCAGAGGAGCCAAGATGGTGACCACAATGTCCTCGATGGATGGTATGTTCGTCATGGAGGTCAGAGATATCTGAAGTGTCCAGGCAAACCGCAGCATCACGTCCTCAATAATAGCACAGTAGTAGTAGGCCTAGAACAAACAAAACGTGGTATCATGCAATAAAACGCTGTCACTTAGTGCTATTAACAGTGTCACTCTAATAAAGGCGTCACAAAGTGAAAAACCAACCAAAACATACTTCATCTATTCATATGTAAAAACTGATGGACCAGAAAAGCTAAATTGATTTAATTAATTCAAAAGCAGCTTTCATTAACACCAGACATCTTTTTCTTCCATTCCGGGTATGAGTTCAAGCTTTTCTGTGCATTTATCAATGCTATATTTTGAACGAACTGCTGCTAGTGTTTTTTTTTCTCTCAAAAATATGTTTGTGTTACTTTGATGTGCAAAATGAGCTTTGCGCAATTTGATTAACATTAATAATAATAATAATAATATATAAAATAAGTTGATTCATCCAGATTTGAACTTAATTCGCTTGAAAAACAAAAATTGTTCACTCATTCATAGAAAAGTAAAAGGCTTGTACTAGTGCCACTTAACATAATTTCTGAAACATCCCAATGAGTAACATAAACCAGCCCCTATGTCTCTTCGATTTTCCAAAGCTGATATAGGCATATGCCAAATTGGTTGCTATGGTAAACAGTTAACCAAACAGTGATATTATATTATGCTCCCTGTGTCAATATGAATAATATAAACCAACCCTGTGTCGCTTACATAGTAAATAAGCTGAGATAGAGCTATGCCAAAATGGTTGCTATGTTAAACAGTCTTGTTGCTAGCGTCAGTGTTATAATATAACAACAAGCCTGTTACTTCGCACATGAACTTATACTTTGTTTAGAGGTCTCAGTCGAATGGTATTTCACTAGCACTTCAGTAGCTTGTTTAGAGCAAAGTATAGTTTGAACACTGCTTACATCAGCAGAAAAACAGAGCTTGACAGGAACATGTAGTAAAATAATTTGGCTGACATATTTTTTATATGTATGTGCATTGTGTACATAGTTATTCCAATGAGGTGCTGTAAACTTAGCGGAAGACTGCAGGAGTACATCTTCATATTAGTTTTAACAAATAACTCTAATTCTGCTCTTCTGCAAGAGTGTATTGTATTTGATATGCATTTGATTAGCCTTTATAGGTTAATGGGGATTAATAACTACATTTACAGTGCAGTTTGGAGAAGGAAATACTTTTAAAGAACTACATTAGACTCTAAAACAACACAAAACACCACTCAAGTTTTTGTTATATTTGAAGTTTAAAAAATGTCTTAAATTACTTTCTGTGGGTAAACAATCTCCTCTCTCAGGAAGATATGTTCTCCTGCGTTACGGTCGAAAAGTCCCCAGTCCATCTTCAGGTCCCAGATGAGTGTATAGAGGGAACTGACTACTGAAGAAATGATCAGCATGTAGAAAAACACCTCAGCATCTGCATGTTTCTGATCTGAAACACAAGAAGAACAGGATTCATGCCCTCCATGTCCACCAGAGGGAGACTCTTTACTATCGTTTGCCTGTGGATGTTCAGATACTGTTTGTTCTGCAAATGCCAAGTCAAACAAAGGTCACAGTTATGGTTTATTTATATAAAAACAACTGGAAAAAAAATATTTCAACCAAGAAGTTTAGCACACAGTTCAACTGGAAATATAATTATTGTAAATATAGATGCTCGTAATTTCAAATTATTCATAAAATCAACCAATTTATAGTTAAAATTTCATAATTACTTAAAAACGGAACAGTATTTAGTGATCAAATAACATTCTTGTTAAAATTTGTGAAAAATTACAATTTTGCAATATGCTTAGGATTCAAGGATTCAGTGTTTATTGTCATATATACAGTGAGGAAAGCAAGTTTCCCTGTACAATGAAATTCTTACTTTGCTGTCCACACCGATTGTCAGGGTGCAAAATAGGCAGAATATAAATATTATATAAAAATATGTAAACATTTAAGTTAACTAAATAAGTAGCAATATCGGTGTATGTGCAACAGTGCAAAAAAAAAAAGAGACGATGAGTTCTTCAATATAAATATAAATAGCAGCAGTGAAAATGAAAAAAAAAAAAAAATAGCAGCTGTGACAAATTTGGAAACCATTGCAATCTGAGCAGAGTTCGGCTTAGTGAACAGTATGTAGTTGAGGTGAGGTAATGTGAGTTTGGAGTATATCCTATGGACATTTGCAAAATTTTCCTGAATTTAAATGAGGCTCTTTACCATTTTAACCAATAGTATATAAGTAATAAAGAAAAATGTATAGAAAACAGTTTATTACTAAAAAGAAAATTACATATTAAAACACTGATCTTTTAAAACCATTGAAAATGATCTAATTTCATTTAATTGATCCAAATCAGGAAATATGAACAATTATGTGATTCCTATTCAATACACTTCAATGGGGATGATTTTATATCGTCATAATACAGAATTTCTGTCTTGTGATGTGCTATGAAAAAAAAGATCTGTTTAAAATAGAAATCGATCTGATGTAAGCTATGCCACACCTGGAGAATAGCCAAAACAGTAAAAATAAACTTACAAAAACAGGTTAAATGTGGAGTGTCCCTTTTAGCTGAACATGAAGAGGAAGTAATGAACATTTATTAATGAATCATTGTCAATGGTTCAGTGACATTAGCACAAATATTGTAAAGTCAACCAATCAGTGCATGTTAGTAGGGTGAAAATCCATTAGAAAGTAGAAGGCGGCAGGTCTCAGGTCAGTGAGGGGTTAATTCTCCAAGGCCTCTAGCAGCAGATGGGGCAGAATCTGGGACAAGCCCCTCCGTCTTAATAAAGGCTTTCACACGCTGCCACCCAGGCGCCAGCAAAAGAGCCCAGGACATTTCTTTCCAGAACACACACAAAACAGCCGTTTCCTGGCTATTCCATGAACTGCAGAGTGCCCACAAAGACCACAATAACGTCTCAAGATTACTGACCAAAAGCAGATGCTACAAACCAAAATCACCTTCATTCCTATTCACTGGAATCAAGATGTTGTTCCTTATCCTCATATGAAGCATTTTAAAGGATGCCATTTATTGAAACCGACAATACTTTAAGGAATACGCATAAATTCCAGATCGGTTTATTATTAAATGCAAATACAGAAATACATGCAACATTCTAGATTTAAACAGAAGGATTGAATTATTAACGTACATGCAGAAAAACATAATATATGGCTATATATATTTTTTTTTTTCTGAACACAAACAAACCCCATGTCTCAATGAATTTCCTATGCTGAGATACTTGGTTGCTATGGTAAACAGTCTAGTTGCTATGGAGGGGGCAGTGACATCATATTATGTTCCCCATGTCACATGAATCAAATCAACACAGTCACTATGATTTTCCTAAGCTGTGATAGAGATATGCAAAGTTGGTTGCTTTGGTAAACAGTCTGGTTGCTATGGAGGATTAAATAGCATAATGTTCCCAATGTCACTGTGAGTAACATAAACCAATCCCCATGCCTCTAACATTTACCAAAATTGGGATAGAGGTCAGAAAGGCTTGTTGCTAGAGTAAACAATTTGGTTGCTAGGGAGTTACTATAATTACCATAAACAAACCCCTATTTTTCTTAGCTTTTTCTCATTTATTTTCAATGGCCATAATAAGTCATTGGTAAATCTTTTACCAATACCAATAATTTTGGTATATATTTCAAATCTCTAATCAGGAATAAATAACAATTTTTTTTATTAATATTTATGTTACATTTGAAGGGTTTGGAGTTGGTTGTCGTTTAAAAAATACAGCCAATCACCTCTATTTAAAATCTTGTCAAAACTAGGTATGGGCCTATTTCCTGTTCTGCATGTTCATTTTTTCCCAAAGCGTTTAGTATTTTGAGGCTTACCTACAAAAAAGGTGTGTTTGACCTTCTGAAGATCTACATGCAAGAGCACTTTGGTTTTTGAAAGTTATCTCTTGCCAGTCAAATCATATAGTATCAGAAAGATAATCTTGAGTCTTCCACACAAAGCAGGTGGAAACTGAAATGAAGATATCAGAGCAGGAGATCTCTTTAGCTCTTCTCTAAGATGCCTGTTTTGATCAAAAATATATGAGTAAAAAAGCATATTTCAGTGGTTCATAGCTTCATCATTATTCTAGCCATACGCTCACAATGTTCTGTCTCGCCACAGGCAGGCAATTACAGCGCCACCTCCTCTGGATAGTCCATTTTCCCTCATTTCCTTTTCTTTTTTGGTTTTTCTCTATGCTGAGATTTCTCTCCCTCCTTAAATCATTTGTCAACCTATATCAAGCACGTAGCACCTTCTCTTGTAAAATGCTGTTGAGTTCCTCAGTAAGAGACTCAGATCAGATCAGCATTTCTCGTTTAATATGAAATGACGTCGGCACCAGTCAGTCACAAACTGATGATAGCAAGAGCTATGGCATAACAAATTATAACATTAAACACTTTGCAAACCACTTTGTTTTCTATTTGTTTATTGAGATTCTCATAAATAAAACTAAATAGAAATAAGGAATTATGAAATTATAATTAAACATATGATTTCACACTTTTAAAAAAAGAGTTTCATTCTTTTCTCAGTTTTTACAGCGACAAACAGGATATATGCTTCTAAAATACCATAAGGCACTGAATCAGCAGAGGCTAAAATATGTATAGGGCCTTTTTAATTTTGCCAGTGAACATCTGAATGATTCAGAGGAGAACTTGGTGAAAAGGCAGAATTTGAGCCGTTTAACATCAACTCATTGGTGTTTAAAGGAGGAGGAATGCAGCCTACAAATCCAAAACCCTATCTCCAAAGTCAAACATGGTGGTGGAAACATTATTCTTCAGGGGTTTTTTTTCCCATCAAAGAGACATGATATCTGCACGGTTAAAAACAACCAATGGAAGGAGGCCATGTACTACTTATTCTTGCACGAGGAGCTCATTCCCTCAACCAGAGTGTTGAAAACTGGTTATAGAAGGGCTTTCCAGCATGCAAATTACACACAACACACTGCCAATGGCAACACAGCTCACTAAGAATGAGGGATATCTTTCTTTGGAGGGAGCTAAAGGTTTGAGTTGTGGCACGTTAGCCTTTAAACGCACCTTTTTTGGAGATTCTGCAAAGAGAAGTGGAGCAAAGTCCCTCCGAAAGAGTTGCCCCACCATGTTCTGTGAGGAAGTCTAATGGACTAGAGTTTCAGTGACTGAAGTTTTGGGAGCTTCCCAAGGAATTTAAAGTAAGAACTTTGCATTTCTTGCTCCAGTAAATGAAATATGAAAAGTTACAGAGTCGAGGGGGCACACCAACCCAGCCCATCACAGTGCATTGGAGATTTGCAAAGCACAACTAATTAATTTATGCGCATACTCAGTTTGTTCTAGTTTTTGAGAAGCACACATGTGCAAAAATATTCATTGCAGGGCATCATCTTTACCACTAATGTCAATCTCTGATGAGCTTTAAGCTCCTGACAGCTAATGCTAATTCCAAACTAATTATTCACAGACATTCCTTGGGGATTTGTTTACATGCAGACAAAAATAAATGGAATCCAGTGACTCATTTATCCAGGGAACTTTCTGTAGAGCAGCATCAGTTTCAATCAGGACACAGATGATGGAGTTGATTTCTGATGCATTCATATATTAAACAGGCTCACTGCCAGAACGCCTCGAGCCAATCGTAATGAGTGCATCAAATGCTTGGTCAGACTGCCATGTTGGGTGTTTTTTTACTCCTTTGAGGCAGATGCTCTGGGCTGCAGTCCAGATTTCATTTATATCTGACATAGAGATTCTTCTGATACATGCAAAGAACTAGCAAAACCTAGAAGAGTTCTTTTAAACAAATACATAAATGCAGTGCCGTGAGGAGCACCCCTGCTTGATGTTTAAACACTGATATTTACATGACAAGAATGTAAATAAATGGTGAAGTGTCTAGTGCATTTAAACCAATTCAGGCTAAAAGACTTTTCCGAAAAGATAGCAGAAATCATGGAATCCCACCGTTTGATAAAAGCGTTTGATAGAAGCATTTCAGTGAAAGAACAATCAGATTGTAGACAGAGGCCAGAGATATGACTGGAATCTTAATGGCATGTTTTTATACAGCTAATGCAGGATAATGGCAATGACTGAATGCTAAATGTGCTTTTGAAAAATATATCTATATTCAGAAATGAAATTAAAACTAATGAGAGTTTTTAAGTTTGATAAAAAGAGCAAGTCATTCAGACAAGGACAGGTTTATTTGCTACAAAACATGTTTCTTTTGCCTAAATGAGACAAGCTCCCAGGGGCTCTGTTAGAACCCAACACAATTGAGTTCTCTTTCTCTACGTTTATAATGAAAACTAGACGTTTTAACCCTAGAGCTCTCAACACTAAATTCTGGTTTGTCAAGCTTGATTCAGCCTTTAACTAATAACATGCATAAATGTTCGGGTCACATGATCTTTGTGTTTACCTTTGTGAGTTCTGTAGAGGGCTGCGAATGTGACCACAAAGAAGGTGGTGGAGTATTTCCCAGCATTCACCAGGTGCGGGAAGGCTCTTTTGGTGTCTCGATAGCGCCGCAAACACTGGACGAAGCGCAGCCAGGCTGGCAGACAGTGGATGATCGCTCGCACACCATACGAGTAGCTGTTGCACCTCTCATCTCCTAATCGACAAAGAATGCTCATCAGGTTTATTTCAGGGAAGGAACGAGGAATATAATGTATTAAAACCAATTAATTTTCTGATTTAATTCAATCACATATAATCACAGAATGCTTCATCATTGTTGGTGACAGAAGTAATTACTTAGCATCTCAGAAAACAGTCATTGGCTTATGGCAAGCTGAATGTACACTGTCCTGAAATTAAAATGAGTAATTTACTGATTTAAAAGTACAGCATTCTGCTATGTAAAGGATAAGATAATGTTTTGTCAGAAATATAAGAATGTCCAGAATGTTGAAAAACAAAGAAATCAATGAACTGGATAAAAACAAATTGTTCTATTATTTACAGCAGTGGTCCTCAAACTGCAACAAGTCTATAGTATGGCATTAGTTTTGCGCCAAATGAAATTCAAATAATATATATCTTCTTCTTCTTCTTCTTTTCCTTTCGGCTGTTCCCAGTTTAGGGGTCGCCACAGCGAATCATCCTTTTATATCGATTTGGTGACTCGCATATTTGGTATTTGGCATATTTTACGCCGGATGCCCTTCCTGACGCAACCCTCTCTATTTATCCGGGCTTGGGACCGGCACAGAAGTCACTGGCTTGCAACCCCTGTGGCTAGATTTCAAATAATATATATATATATATATATATATATATATATATATATTTAAAATTGTATGTCCTGGCAGTGTTTTAAGTTTCACTTTTATACTATTATACTCATATCAACAGCAAAACTAAACACTACAGGTTCAGTGAGCTGCCAATCACAATCTCACCAGCCAATAAGAGCAAACTGCTGTTAAGCCCACCCCCACAAGAGGGTTGCACCAGAAGGACCAACCTACTGTATATTTGTGGTCTATTAGTAGCACTTTCAAAAGTTAACTTACATTGAGATGTTTGGAAGAACTTTAACATTTTCTGCTAATTATTAGATTTTTTGTGTGTCTTATTCTTGTTTTTTTCCCCCAACAAAAGCTATGTATAATTTTGAACAAAACTAATTCCACACTGTAGATGTGAATTGCACTGTTGATATTAAATGCACTCTTCACCTCAGATCGTCAAAAAAAATGCATCACTTTTCTTCAGACGCATCATCCTTTTCCATTAACAGACGTCATCAAAACACTGTGATTGCCTCCTTTGTTAATTTGACTAAATCTGGGCATTTCTGAAAAGGGACAAAACTCTTTCAACATGCAGAAAAATATTTATTAAATGTATGCAGGCCATGTTATCTGCAAACAGACACTGACTAAAAGGTTGAACATGGATGAGCCTAATATTAAAGGAAAAATGTAAACAAATGTTTGATTATTCACATTATCAGTTAAAAGTCATTTAAATCAACATCAAACATTGATATTTACTATAGATGTTCGAGCCCTAGGTCTCTATTCATCTCATGTCCATCATTTGCATTCAGTCCATCTTATTTCTCAGATTTTTTAATTTCCCTGAATCCGTGTGACACACTTCTGCACTATAGACTGATGCCTTGAATTTCCTGGTTCATTTCACACTTATTCCAGTCTGCCTGAATAACTCCAGTTGATGTTGTGACTGCTTGAGCAAGCTCAGTGCACCTGAGTAACCCTCCATTCATCTGCAATTGTAAAAAAACTGGACCTGGCACGCCTCAAAATGAATAACTGAACCATTTACCATAGGGCTGGGGCAGTAATCCGCTGCGATCACCCCACTGCAGCTCCATACTGTAGTAACACACCAGATACTCCAGGTCAGAGAGCACGATGACCAGAGAGTTGAGCTGATCTGCAAGCCAAAAGTCTGCAAACTCCACTCGGTGGAAGGGAGCAGTGAATACGCGGAACTGAGGAGAAAAAAAGGGGTAAAAGGATAAATATCTGTACTTTATACAATACTTAATCACTGTGGACAATAATAAAAGGCATTAATCATCCAAAAAACTTTTATTCTTAGTGTGTGCTCATTCATAGGGGTGTAACATTTGTGATTCTAGTCACTTCTGAAACTTCTTTATCTTGTCTTCCTGTTTTTACTAGGAAACTATTATCTTTTACTCATATTTTAAACAAGAAATATTATAAAATTAGCTCTCTCCGTCACTTTTAATAAAAAAGTTAACACTGCCCCCTAGTGAATGGATGATATCAAATGTTCGTATGCAAAACAAATTAGACCCTAGCCTCCTCAACTATGTGGTCTCAAAATTAGTTTCAATAGTCAGTTTAAAAGTAGTGTAGTAAAATATCTTTTGCATATCGTATCATAGATAAAATTGAGGTATGTATCGCATCAT
This sequence comes from Danionella cerebrum, assembly GCA_007224835.1. Lineage (NCBI taxonomy): Eukaryota > Metazoa > Chordata > Actinopteri > Cypriniformes > Danionidae > Danionella > Danionella cerebrum. Next base: position 12,655 of record SRMA01025032.1, on the reverse strand, counting down.
TACACCCCTACTCAATCATGAACCACAGTAAATGAAAAAGATAAAGCAGTAAAATGACAAAAAACTTTTCACGCAATAACAACATATACATTTATATGTAATACAGTAGGTGAAGAAGATTTGCAGTTTTCTTGATTATTCTTAACCTTTCTCAGTCGAAATGCTCATTAACTGTCTTAAGGCAATAGTGTATGCCAGTGCATCATCATGTTTCTCTGTTGGTTTTAGTAGTTTTAATGCGCGCCTGCTTTTCCTTATAGCCATCTTAAGAAGTAGTCATTTATGTACTACAGCATTTACAGAGCTAGCTCAACTAGAGTCATTTTTCCCTTACATTTTGTATTGGTTTAACATGATACATGTCATTTTGAGGCAGGGCTATCATATATACTGTACTGTGCAAACGTTTTATGCAGATGTGGAAAAAAAGCAAACAAAGAATGTTTTCAGAAATGTAAACAATGATTTACAAAATTCAAATTTAGCAAACACCAGAAAAAATCTTAATTAGATCAATGTTTGTTGTTGCTACATTTTTCCTTCAAACCAGTATCCGTTCGTATAGGTAAACTTGAACAAAGTCAGAGATTTTGGAAGATTAGAGTAAGGAGTATTAATAAATCATGCCCTAATGATCATCGATGTCATATATAGATTAAAATCCTGTCATGAACTGACACAGAAACAACAGTGTAAGAGATTACAATTAACAATATACAAGGTAATTATGCTGCATCAACAAGGTCTTTCCCAGAGATATTTCAAAACAGATTGGAGCTTTAAGATTTTCAAGTTCTTTTTTAAACCACAAAGAAACAGGCAACTTTGTAGATCATACACCAAGCTTTTTGCTTCACGAAAACGATGTCCAGCACCGCTATCTGCCCGAACTGGAAGAAACCAGTGTGACATGGTACACCAATTTCCTCACATTTTTCATCATTCAACACAAATGAGGAATCAAAGAAAGATTGGAAAATCTTCAAAAACAATAGGCAAGTGTAAATAAAGAAGACTGTATGTAAGGTAAAACATGGCCACACCAAATATTGATCTGATTGAAGTTTTTTGATGAGAAAAAAATTAATTTTTGAGAGTATTTTTGTCTGCCTAAAGCTATGCTGATTAACTGTACACAAAAAAAGCTAATAAATTGTTCTCCTTGCGTCTCCTTTCCAAAGATATTCATTGCAGAGTCTCACACAGCTCCTGAAATGAACCTCTACTTCTCTCAGGCTTTAGGGCAATGTTGACATTTCCAGCGACACAGTTTTGCACTACACCGATCTATGCCATCATGCTCCTGAGACTCAAATGCCAGTGAAAATCCATTTCTCCACACACAAACTGATCGGTTATTTCTGCCTGATGAAATAGACGTAATGGTTTGGACGTGAGGTACACTGAAGGTTAAAGTTTTTGTGAAGCACATCTGTACTGTGAAAAATCTGAACTCCACCCAATGCTTGAGCATCAGTATACACCACTTTTCATCTACAGGATGTGCTCCTGTCTGACTGTTTGCTTCAAGGAATCAGGCCATAAGTGAGGTCAATTAGACATAGGGAAGGTAGTGAGACAGGGACTGGCAGCCGCTGATGCCTCCATCCCAGTAATGATTGCACAGGCACAGACATCACATCCATTGAGACAGGGACACAATCTATTTCCTTTCACCTCGCTCAGAGACATGTATGGCTGCACACACCCCACTGAAACACTGCATACAATGTTCTACATCGGTGTTTAAAAGGCCATTAATGCTACAGTTCTGTCATGGATGCACTGGAAGAGCTGGTGCTTGGAAGATACGCAGAGATGAACTCAAAACTAAAATATCATGGGAACAAAGAACATTAATCACAGGAAAGCTCTGCCATACCTGTTTGCAAACAAAAGACAAGGGGTAACAACTAAATCCCCTCATATATCACAGTCTATGTGCATAACCTACAAGCAACATTCCTTAATATGCTAGTGAGCTGTGAAGACTTCTGCGTTGTCGACTTTGTTAGTGGAAATATTTATCATACCTATTATAGAAGACTCTGGAAGCAAGGTTAAAGAATGTATACCAGAAAACGAGGCTTTATTTAGCTTTAAAATCACTGAAGATGCTAACAGCTAACCAATAGCATGTAGAGAGGGGGAGAGAGGTGGGGGAAGGGGAAAGAGAGAGGCCCTACAGAGCCAATTGTAGGGGTCGGTAGCCATGCTATACCCTCTGGGTAGGCTTCATGCAGAAGTATAAATGTGCTTAAGGAACAGGTGTGTGAGCAAAACATAATCGAGACACACTCTATGTTTACAAGGAAATATACAGAGGAGTGGTAAAAACAAATAGAGCATGCTCCGTGGAGTGATGCAACTAAAGCCCCCCATGGTGGACACAGAAGTTACCATGGTATACTGGGATGCCCAAGCTTCCCCAAGGGTCCTGACTCCAGAGACAAAGCGTTAGAGTTAGGTAGATGTGATGATATAAAGGCACAGCAAAGTGGAGGATGAGGAAGAGCAGCATCAAGCCGTAGAGGATGAGGGGTGTCAAAACTCAGAGAACTCAGAGGCAAAGGTGGATCCACTTCCTCGAGCCATTGAAAGACCATGGTGGATGTGGAATAAACAAGAACCAAGGTATTGATTATAGAAAGGAAGAGGTCCACTAAGGCATAGCAATGAGGTACAGTTGGGGAAGTGTCCTGAGTCCTGAGGATGAGACTGATGGGACTGAGAGAGTCGAGTGGATCCTAGGAATCCAGGAAGATGACGAGTGTCATAGGGTCGAGAAGGAGGTGAGGTCCTGATGGTCCTAGAATCCTGGACAAAAGTTTAAAAGTTGACAATAACAAGTCTAGACTCTTACCAGCAGTTTGATGAGCCAGAACCGGGATTTGTAGTAGGCGGTTTTAAAGGGGTTGATGAGGAAGAGCAGCATGAAGCCGTAGAGGATGAGGGGGTTGGCCTGTGTCGGTAGCCAGGTGTAGTCCGCAAACAGACATGACAAGATGCTGAGACACCACAACACCCCCAGGAACCCGGCAATCTGACAGTGAACAAAAACAGAAGGCAAACATTCAAAAGAATCATTCTTTTTGATTTATGTTGGTAAAGTTTATTTTCTTTAATGGTTTTTATTACAGAGATACAAATCTCACCTCAAACAGATGCTGATGCGAGAGATTGTTTCGAGGGTTGAGCTCAAAGATCAGCACATGATTGACCCCCGCCTGCCTCCAGCCGTACGTATTGATCCCCAGCAAGAAGAGGAACTGGATTAACAGGAAACCGCCACGGTAGATACGCACCAGGGGCCAGATGTTCTGATTCCGTATGAAAAAAGCACCTGGCAGAGTAGCATCAGTCACACAGCTGGACAAGCAGCTAATTACTTTACTGGTGTCTATAATATTAATGAGATGCATATAGACAATGGACGAATAACTGGTGGAATGGTAAAAATGTCAGTCAAGTATAACTTACCAGTAAGGACAAAAGCAACAGCAAGGACAATGAAGACTCCACAATACAGGCCCACGCGAAATGTGGTCCATGCAGGTGCAGGCTGGAAATAAACCAGTACAAATGTAGTAACTATTCCGAAACACTCACAACATACAGCACTAAAGAACATAGGAAATGGTATTTTCTATTATACACTAGAGAGCAATTGTTTTAGATGCAAAGTGTTTTCAGATAACATGTACACATTGGTCTATGTCTGCTGAAGACTGTAACCTGAATCATCCACTTTATTTTGTCAAAAGGGTCATTTTTTTTCCTTTTAAAAGAAAATTAAGACCAAAAAACTTTGTGAAATAGAAATCATTGTTTCTTATAGATCACAAAACTCAACAACAGATTGTGTTTGCTGACAGAAACCTGTGGGACACCAGTGCGTATAGTGCCGGAAGATGGTTGTTTCCTTTGTATTTTGTTATACCATGGTCTGTCTGGATACTCGATTCTGATTGGCTGGCAGGTGTTGATTAATTTCGCCAAACCCTCAGCTGCTTCACGTCAATAAAACCGTATTTAAAATTATATTTGTATAGTCTTGAACATAAAAGTCGATTGTATCCAGTGTGTTTTGCGCATCTGTTTTGATTGTGCTCCCACTGTTAACAATGATCACCAGAAATCCACTCTCAGTCACTCTGCATCTCACAGCTGTGAATGACACATCCGAGAAAATGAACTGCTCATTAAGCTGACCACACCCTCTTTCCCTCGGTTTTTCAAAACTGAGGCATGGTACCCAGTCAGGGGGGTTTAAAATGATCCATACTTTGATTGGTATTCGAAACCAACCATTTCAAGTTCAGTGCTATGATTTGATAAAGATTAGATTAAGAGAGACGGCTGATTCAAAACCAGAAAGCTCAGGTACAGAGGTTCAAAAGCTTTTATCTCGGATTAAAGCCTACTTTTAATAATACATTATTCGTGGAACCAAAATGAACAAAGAGTTGTTTTTAATGGACTTAAACCAGCATTAGATATTTAATCCAAGAGACAATCGATAAATACTGCTTGCAATAAGTGGAAATGGTAACCTTTCTTGAGAGCAATCTGCAGAGATGCACTTTAAAACATTTGCAGCCTACCAAGCCATGTTTACATTGTCAGTGTGTGTTTTCATGAGCTTCTATCTCACCTGTGCAGCTCCCAGAGGTGGAACCCTGAGCCTCTTCATGGCCTTTTGACGATCACCTCCCTCCAACTCTGTGGTCACCAAAGTCTGTACGCACAATGTTGGTTAATCACCATCAGTTCATTGTTTTCTGCCCTAAAGCTCTTTCCTAAAATACAACTTTCAGCAATTACAACACGCAGCAGGAAGAAATGTCAATCAGTGTACCTCAGTCTCAGAGATGAGCTGCGTGATCTTCTTACAGGTGTAAAAAGGTGCCACCTCCACATGAGCCACGCGCCAGTCAGCCCCACGCGGAGTGTCCAGGATCTTGTCATGCTTCTTCAGAATCTTTCGGAATCCAGTGAAGTTCAGATTCTGGAGGAGGTTCGAGGATAACAGAAAACTAATTAAAGAAGTTTCTCCTAAGTAATTTCTCCATCTCCCCCTTAAATAATAATGGTTTTAGCCATTCTCCAGATCTGGGTATAGCACTTTTAGCATAGCTTGGCATAGATCATCGAATCCAATTAGACCAGTAGCATTTAGAAATAAACTGAACTCAAAATGTTTCCATTTAAATGGCATATTTTAGTTTGTAAATGTTGCATCTTTTAGAGTTAGATTATGTTGAAACAAAAGTAATGTTAATGTTGAAACTATACTTTTCCTTCGGGTGAACTAAACAAGGAATTTGGTCTTTTTTTAATTTCATTTTTCACTGGTCTAACAAAACAATGTCATTTTAAAGAATCTAGTTTGAGTAATTCATTAATAAATGATTGAATAATTTTTTTACCAATTTACCCAAGTATTAATGGTCTAATTGGGTTTAATTCTTTATGCCAAGCTATTTTAAATAGCTGGAGAATGTCTGAACCAATTTAAAAGTGATAAAACACCCCTGTTTACCTCAGGTGGAGATGGAAAATTAGGTCATCTCAAAAAAGTGGAGTGTTCCTTTAAAAAATGTGATTAAAGTTTGAGCATTACTGACATTTATCAACATCTAAATAAAAAAAATATTGTTTTAAAAATGTTACGTACAACTTATGTCCCAAAACCATCTAAAAAAGCCAGGAGAGGCAGCAATAAAGAAGAAAGCACCACAAAGACTTAGAAACCTGGTAGTTCTGTAGGAGGATGAGGCTGAGGTAGAACTCGCTGAAGGCTAGCTGCAGGTCCTTAATGTTGCGATGTTTGTTGCGTTCTTTGTTAGAAAGCGGAAGCACTGTTTTACGGCGACTGCGAAGCCCAGGTGCGTTACTTTCTCTCTGTGCATCCAAAGACGTCTGCAGCTCATTCTGTAAAGTTGCAAACCGCCGCTGTGCCTCTGCCAGTTTCTCTGCAAAATACAAACCATTCCTTCATTCATTTTCCAACCGTTTATTCCCGTTTTGGGGTCACAGGGAAATACAAACCAGAAGCTCAAAAACAAAACAAAATGTCTTGTAAATGATAGGAAGGAGAAAAAAACGATGGCCTTGAGTCCGAGATGGGTTAAAATCCATTTTGCATGGCACACATATCAAGTGAAAGTAAAGCAGAGTGATTTCCTGTCCGAGACGAGCCTCTTCCTGTAAAGGAGATATCCCAGACAGCATTATCTGCTTTGGCCTTCATCCCAGCACTGTTTGATGAACAGGATGGAGATGGTATTATGTTCAGGGGAACGTAAATCCTGGAGGTCCTGTTGAGGGTAAGGCTGTACAGCTTTCGGCATTAAGCATTTGTACTCAAAACAAATGCTTAATGTTTCTATCCATTAGGAAGTGGGAGATATTACACTAGGATTTGTCTTTTAAAACTCTTTGATCTCTGGGGGTGTGTTTTTTTTGGCTAACCATGAAATATGGTTTAATTTAAAAGATTTTTTTTAAAGAAATATATCAGTGTGTACATTTTTTTTCTAAACAAAATACATGTATTTTTTGTTTACAGGTTAAAAAGGTTTTAGTTTTTTTAAATAAGTGAAAGTTATTTCACTTATTTTTTAGGAAGTTTGTTCTCATTTATCCAGACATATATGCTGAATTACTAATGTAATGTAAAGAGCCCATTAAACACCAACTGAGCCAAAGACGTCCAAAAGACATCAATTGACCTGGTTTTGAAGCAACAAGATATTAGAACTGAGCTGCCGCTCTATGTTGGGACTGGCTAATTTTAGCCGTGGTCCATATTACAATATGGAAATATATTTTCTGTCATAAATAAGAGCAGTAGTACATCTTAAAACAATTTACAAATATGAAATTTTCTATATACTCCATGTGAACGAAACAATTGAAAATACATTGTTTTGTGTCGGAAAGTGCTTCCATTGACTTCAGTTTAGTGGACTTTTCTGTTCAGATTTCAACATTCTTTTATGAAAGTTCACAGAATGACTAAAAGTCAAAAACTTTCTGGAGGTAGCAAAGTACTGGCGGATGATGCTGGCTAAAGAGTCTAAACCGACTCAAATATCTGTAAATTATTCACAGTTTTGCAAAAACAACGTGAATTAACCCGTCATCAAACCAAAAAATAGTCAAAACAGTCAACGAACAAATAACCATGGCACATTTTCCACGCCATAATACAAATCTTCATATGTATGCCTTCATGTAAAAAGTCATAAAGGTCTAACCAGTCAACAAACAAACAAAAAAAACATGGCACATGACTTTATAAAAGCCATGTTCATGCCGGAAACAATCTGTACAGCTCAATAAAACCCTACAAATATAACTGACACGGAATTAAAGCAGTCAACAAACAAAAGATTGTCGAACAGCTTCTAGAGGCAGCAGAGCTCAGTCGTTCCTGTTGCCCTCAACTCCACGCAACTACACAGCTTAAGTTGCAGCGTGCATTTATTATCAGCCTATAGTCTATATTCCCCTTGACGCATGTCAGAAAGACCAGGGCAAGGCATGTTGGTATTACATCATGCCCGCAAATAGTACTGTATACTCAAAGCTCAGGCACAGGGAATCCCTTGACAGAGTTTAACAGGCCACAGCCTTTCAACCACATGATGAAACATGTTTCCATTCGTGTCGATTAAAAAAAAGTTTTAAAAAACTGTCCAGACTCAGGTGGGCTAAACACAAGGGGTATTTAAATCTGCTTGTCATGCACTTATAAGTGAATTAGACAGTTGTGCTTCCTAGAAGACAGCAATTTAATTCTGTGGAAGCCCAAACAAAAGAGGAGGAGGGGAGGAGGGGATGACTGAATCCCACTAACCTGAACACAAAAGGTCATCCACGTTAAATGGAAGTTGAACTTGTAGTATCAATACCCACTCCTTTTAAAAGGGAGATATTAAAACGTGTGATCCAATGTGATGTATTGGTGGTCATTAAAAACTGTCAAGAGAGTAGTTCAGTGTGCAAATATTTGAAAACCAAAAACCAAAATGAAAAACCTCTAGGATTGAAGATAAAAATCATTTGTATAACAATGTTCGGGGAGACCTTATCAGAACTACCTAGAGGTGTCCTCACTTCACCTTATTATTTCTACTCTATTATTTCTACTACAATCAAGCCATATTTGTTTAATCTACTTCACCTCCACCCATTTCGCACATCATTAGGGGGGTTCTGATAACTGCCTGTTACTATGTGAGACAAATTAGCACCCCAGTCAGTGTTAAAACCCAAATTATAAACTCACATAGGACATATTTAACACTGGGGCAGTGTTTCTTATTCTTTCAAAATATAAATTTCTATTAACTGTGGAAGAAAACCAAATAACCCCAATATGAATTGAATGTCAATGTTCTCAATCGAATCTATACACAAAAATCTACTTCTAGTACCACATTACAATATATTCTATATGTATTTTTATTCCAAGTTAATAAAGCAGTACCTGAATAGAAAGTGTTGATCTTGGAAAGCTCCTTTTCACATGTCTGAAAGAACTTCTCCTCAAACTTGGCATAGTAGCGTTTCACGGTGTCCTCGTCTGTGACTGAAAGAGAACGAAACAGATACATAAATGTTGGAAATTCCAAAGTTAATCGTGCTTTTAGCCAATAAAACTTGGACTGGGCCTGCATTGACTTAAGACTTGACTCTAACTTGCCTCTGAATTGTCCTGCATTGATTTGGGACTTGACTCTGACGTGCCCTGCATTGATTTGGGACTTGACTCGGACTTGCCCTGCATTGATTTGAGACTTGACTCACTCTTCTGCCCTGCATAGATTTGGGACTTGGATCACATGCCCTGCATTGACTTGGGACTTGACTCAGATTTGCCTTGTATTGACTTGGGACTTGACTCTCGATTTGCCATCCATTGACCTGGGACTTGACTCGACTTGCCCGCATTGATTTGAGACTTGACTCGACTTGCCCTGCATTGATTTGAGACTTGACTCGACTTGCCCTGCATAGATTTGGGACTGACTCTGACATGCCCTGCATTGACTTGGACTCTGACTCAGATTTGCCTTGCATTGACTTGGGACTTGACTCGATTCCACATCCATTGACCTGGGGACTTGACCTCGACTTGCCCCCAGATTGATTTGAGACCACCTCGATCCTTGCCCCGGCATTGATTTGGAGACTTGACTGACTCTGCCCTGCATAGATTTGGGACTTGACTCTGACATGCCCCTGCATTGACTTGACTGACCGATTTGCCTTGGCACTGACTTCTGGGACTTGACCTCGACCATCCACTGACCCGGACTCTGACTCGGACTTGCCCCTACTGATTTGAGACTGACTCGACTCTGCCCCACGCATTGATTTTGAGACTTGATCAGACTTTGCCCTGCAGATTTGGGACTTGACTCGACATGCCCTGTATTGACTTGGGACTGACTCAGATTTGCCTTTGCATTGACTTGGGACTTCCTGACTCGATTTGCCATCCATTGACTCATGGGACTCTTGACCTCGACTCTGCCCTGCATTGATTTTGAGACTTGACTCGACTTGCCCTGCATTGATTTGAGACTGACTGATCTTGTCTCTGCACAGATTTGGGACTCTGACCTGACATGCCCTGCATTGACTCTGGGACTCTGACCTCAGATTTCCGGGTTCCTGGGTAATTTCGACTGACTTGACTCGGATTTGCCATCCATTGACCTGGGACTTGACTCGGACTTGCCCTGCATTGATTTGAGACTTGACTCGGACTTGCCCTGCATTGATTTGAGACTTGACTCGGACTTGCCCTGCATAGATTTGGGACTTGACTCTGACATGCCCTGCATTGACTTGGGACTTGACTCAGATTTGCTTTGCATTTACTTGGGACTTGACTCGGACTTGCCCTGCATTGACTTGCGACTTGACTTGGACTTGCCCTGCATTGACTTGAGACTTGACTTGCAAAGAAGTGACTTTGTTCCACTTGTTGTCAGCACCCACTGAGTAATAATGAAAAAATCCCACAAGAAAAACAACAGAAAACAATGCAGAGATTGCATAAAAATAAAGACCATCCTGGGACACGCATCTCAGGTATCTGTGTGAAAAAAACTGACACCATCAGCACACTTTTATAAACTACAGCATACAAGCTGTCTGTAAAATCCTGATCCCTCAGACTCACCAGCAAACTCTTCTGACAGACTCACATGAATGTTACATTTTTCCCTCTGGGTGCCTAGATTTAGCAAAACTGACTGCAGCAGCGGATCAAGGGATCAGACTGAGTATTGTTTCACCAAAAAAGCCCTGCAGGAAGCGGATTCATCCATCTGGGCTTTTAGGAGAAAATGCTGTCAATCCCAGCCCACTACAGACAGCAAATTCTGCATAGTGCGCAGCCGATAGCATCTCTCATTAGCACTCTACAGGCAGAGAACATGTGAACACAGCGATTCCTCTCCTGACAGCTGTACGACCTCCCCTCATTTTACAATCCATTTAACCGCCTCACTAGCCTTTATCACCCTTCTTTTTCTGTTTGCATTGTCCCTGCGCCTCCAAACATGGGTGCGAGTCACTTATCTCCCCTCTACACAGAGATCTCAATCATCTGAGCTGAATTAAACTGTACGGCTGGTGGCAATAACCAGGAGCGGGAAGCACTCTTTCACTGAAGGTTTTTATGAGGGCCATCATCCTGAGTAAATTAGAGAGGGTGATTATTCGCTATCGCTGGCACGCTCTATTAAAAGCCTGAAGTGTGTGGGTGGGATACAGCAGGACAGTACCCGCTAAGCTGGAGTGAGGCACGCTGGGAAAGCGGCACAAAGTGAAAACATGAAAAGCGGCACATGAAAGCCTTCTCCCCCTGCACCCTTTGCGAAGTTCAACCAAACCCTTTGAGATGAAGGAAAACCTTGTGGAAGCTTTATTCTCTCGGCCCTCAAGCCACAATTAGTTCAGCCAATCAGGAATCGCCTTGAGATCGTTAGCAATTCATATTATGGTGGCAGACACACCCTGCGCAGCGTCTGAGTAAACATTTATCTGGGCTTGAGGAGAAGGTTTCAGGGCGTCTAGACTCCTTCATCTGAGAGAGTAAATCTTGGTTTGTGTGGGGTGAGGGGAGGATTCCCGGCAGCATCCCAGCCGGATGGATACATTAGGAAGTGCTGGGGATGACACAGATGGGATGTGAAACGGATGGAGGGGTATGAAATCGGAGAGACCAGCTGATGAGCTCTTGGTTCAAAAAAATGACCATATGAAATCTGGAGAGATGCTTTCAGTGGGTGTTTCCTGTTCACCAATAAGCAGCGAATCAGCGTTTTACTTTAGGGATATTGCACAAAACATCTTCAATCCAAAACGTTCTCTCTTTTTAACAAGGAATTTAAACTCTATTACTCTTTCAAACGTCCAAACAAATTTTCATACCCAACATCTTCATAAAGATGGAACATGTATGCTGAAAAGAAACCCTGAAAAATTCAACAAATGCTCTTACTCAGTTTTTTTTGTTGAGAGTAAATCAGTTCTACACATACAAACGTCCTGCCATCGTTGGAACGCAGCTCCACTGAAAAAAGTGAGCTCTCCTTGGTTCTGAAATCGAATGCCCCTAATCATACTCCTATACAAATACACAATCAAAAGTTCCCTAACGAGACACGCAACTGCCTTCATACATTAAATCACTGAAAGAAAAGTTACTTTTACCACAAACGTAATGCTAGAGTTTGACCTACATCTATCAAATTTTATCACAGCAACCCTTAAGATAATAGGACTCTAAAGTACTCAGAACTAGTTCAACCGAAACTTCAATCTCCTTCACTAGCTATTATTCTCTTGATCCCAGAAATGAATATCTGTTAAATCTCTTCGTAATCATCATAGAGTTTTTCCTTTCAGAGACAAATCGACCTGACAGCAAACATACAGAAATTTTTGAGAAAATCCAAAACTCAACAGCTGAAGTCGATTAGAGGTGAAGGTTCTTGGGGAGGAAATACTGCATTTAATGTAACAACATAGTAACTACTTTTTGCCTGTTTGTAGTCAACCCAAATTCACTTATTTATTTGTAAGACTATTCTTTCCCAACGAACACATTCCAATACAAGAAAGTAGAGCACTCTCTGTCTGTTTATAAACTCATTAATTATTTAGAGCCTGTTTTGTAGTTTCAGTATTAAAATGTTTCTCTCTTTGTCTGTCTGAGTGCCCGGCCTCCCAAGCATCTCTTGGTGAAGCTCATGGCAGACTGAGGCCAGACGTCTGGCAACTCTCACAAAGCTTGGAATGTCCACAGTATATATATTTCAGGGATGGTTTTTATGGTTTTAGGTTTAGATAAAGATTAAAAGACAAGGAAAATGGCTAATCAGGCCATAAAAACAAAAACAGTCGTAATTTAATAGTTGAAATTATTCCGTTCCAGGGTGGTTTTTCTATCTCGAACATTTCGTAACTCGAAGCATTCGTATCTCGAGGTACCACTGTATATTGTTAAACATGCACACCTGCACATTTTCATATCTAATAATGCTCCTTAACCTCTAGAAGTCCAGTGTGATTGCTAATTAGAGCGTCTGTTTTGAATTATTAAACAAAACCAGCTATTGTTTCATTT
>SRMA01025030.1:0-13611 GCA_007224835.1 Danionella cerebrum | reverse complement strand
GTGAAAAATTGTAAATTGAAAAGTGTCAAAAGTTGAAAGCTGAAGCTGAAACGTTGTAAAGTTGAAATATAAAAAGTTGAAAGTGGAAGCTGAAGGTTGAAACATTAGAAAGTTGAAAGTGTTGAAAATAAAAAAAGTGAGCTGAAAGGTAAAACATTAGAAAGTTGAAGTGTCAAAAGTTGAAAGTTGAAGCTAAAAGGTGAAACATTATAAAGTTGAAAATGTCAAAAGTTGAAAGCTGAAGCTGAAGCATTGTAAAGTTGAAATATGTAAAGTTGAAAGTGGAAGCTGAAGGGTAAAATATTAGACAGCTGAAAAAGTGTCAAAAGTTGAAAGTGTCATAAGTTGAAAGCGGAAGCTGAAATGTGAAACATTAGAAAGTAAAAAGTGTCAAATTAATAGTGGAAGCTGAAAGGTAAAACATTAGACAGTTAAAATTGTCAAATTTGAAAGTGTAAGCTGAAAGTTGAAACATAAAAATAAATGGGGCACATTGTAAAGTTGAAAATGTCAATCAATTGGGTTGCTATGGTAATAAGTATGGTTGCTATGGAGGGGTCACAGACATAATATATTGTTATCTGTGTGACTACGAGTAAATAAACCTACCCCCATGTCTCTAGCATTTCGCTAAGCTAAGAAAGAGAAATGCCAATTGGGTTGCTATGGTAACACGTCTGGTTGCTATGGAGGGGTCAGTAACATCATATAATGTTCCTTGAGTGACTACAGGTAAATTACACCAACCCCTGTGTCTCTAGCTTTATCCTAAGCTGAGATAGATATGTGTCAATTTGGTTGCTATGGGAACCACTATGACTGCTATGGAGGGGTCAGTGACATTATATAATGTTCCCTGTGTGACTACAAGTCATTTAGACCCACTCCCGTGTCTCTCTCATTTTACTAAGCTGAGATAGAGATATGTCATTTTGGTTGCTATGGTAACCAGTATGGTTGCTATGGAGGAGTCCGTGACATTTTATAATGTTCCCTGTGTGACTACAAGTCATTTAGACCAACTCCCGTGTCTCTCTCATTTTCCTACACTGAGATGGAGATGTGTCAATTTGGTTGCTATGGTAACCAGTATGGTTGCTATGGAGGGTCAGGTACCTCAATGAATGTTCCCGGGGTCGCTATTAGTGAAACAAACTCACCCCCATGTCTCTAGCATTTTCCTAAGCTGAGATAGAGATGTGTCAACTGGGTTGCTATGGTAACCAGTATGGTTGCTATGAAGGGGTCAGTGACATAATATAATGTTCCCTGTGTGATTAAAAGTCAATTAAACCAACTCCTGTGTCTCTAGCATTTTCCTAAGCTGAGATAGAAATGTGTCAATTGGGTTGCTATGGCAACCAGTATGGCTGCTATGGCGGGGTCTGCTACCTCAATGAATGTTTCCGGGGTCGCTATTAGTGAAACAAACTCACCCCCATGTCTCTAGAATTTTCCTAAGCTAAGATAGAGATGTGTCAATTCGGTTGCTATGGTAACCAGTATGGTTGCTATGGAGGGGTCAGTGACATTATATAATGTTCCCTGTGTGACTACAAGTCATTTAGACCACCTCCCGTGTCTCTCTCATTTTCCTAAGCTGAGATAGAGATGTGTCAATTTGGTTGCTATGGTAACCAGTATGGTTGCTATGGAGGGGTCATTGACATTATATAATGTTCCCTGTGTGACTATAAGTCAATTAGACCAACTCCTGTGTCTCTAGCATTTTCCTAGGCTGAGATAGAGATTTGCCATATTGGTTGCTATGGTAAATTATTTGGTTGCTATGGAGGGGTAAGTGACATTGTATAATGTTCCCTTTCTGACTACAAGTCATTTAAACCAACTCCCATGTCTCTCTCATTTTCCTAAGCTGGGATAGACATGTGTCAATTTGGTTGCTATGGTAACCAGTATGGTTGCTATGGAGGGGTCAGTGACATTATATAATGTTCCCTGTGTTACCACAAGTCATTTAGACCAACTCCCGTGTCTCTCTCATTTTCCTAAGCTGAGATAGAGATGCGTCAATTGGGTTGCTATGGTAACCAGCATGGTTGCTATGGAGGGGTCATTGACATTATATAAGGTTCCCTGTTTGACTACGAGTCAATTAGACCAACTCCTGTGTCTCTAGCATTTTCCTAGGCTGAGATAAAGATTATCCGGTTTGGTTGCTATGGTAAATAATCTGGTTGCTATGGATGAGTTAGTGACATCATGTTGTAATCTACATTCAACCTAGATCAATATAAAACAACTCCCATGTTTCTACGATGTTCCACTTAGAAGATATTTGACATTCAAAAATGATGTTGAAAAGTGGGCGTGGCTTGTTGAATTAATGTTAAATCATAAGCATTGATTGGCTGGATTAGTTATATGCATCCTTAATGTTGCTATGACTCTCCATTGTGAACCAATTACAAAAGCTGTTTTACATTAGGATCGTATGGAAATCAATTGCCCCATTGAAATGAATGGCAGCAATGCATCTCTATGGCCCATTGTGAGTCTATGGGAAGGCTAAGCCAATCAAATTTCGTTATTCAAATTAGTTGATTAACAGCTGCCTCCAACTGCCACTTTTCGAATCAAGGAGACATTTCTCAGATGTTGATCATGCCTCAAACAAATAAACATTACAGAAGAACCGTAAGACATATCGAGATGATTCTTTCTTTGTGAAAAGCAGAAGGCCTTAATGAAGATTATGATGTAAATTTTTTAACGATATGTGGAAAATTCTAGGTGTTATGGCGAGTTAGAAAAAGCCTTTATTTAAAACTTTGGAGCATCATTTTCTGGGTGAAATGCATTGATCTTAATGGAGCAATTTTCTTCCCTCGTTAAGGTTTAGCCCTCCTAGTTTAAAAACCGTAGGTCCTATGAAAGAAACAACTGTATCTTTGGAAAGAGGACAAATTTCTCTACTACTTTAATAATAATTTTGTGCATAAAGGGTAAAGTTTAGTTTAGGAGAGAGGAATAGATTAAGAAGTTTGAGATGTGGAAAATTAGAGTGGAAGCTAGAGTGGAGCAGAATTAGGTCAAAATCCAAATTCTTCATAAAACTTAAACTGTTATTTATAAAAATCTGTAAAAGATATGAAAAAGCTGAAAACATATTTTAAAAGCTGAAAATGTGCTGAATTGTTTAAAAGTTGAATGATTGCTCTAGCTGAAAGTATGCTGAAGTTATGAAGGTTGAAAAAAAGCTGAAGATTGACAGAGAGTTGAAGTGTTTCCCATTCATTTCAATGGGAAAAATATTTTAAATAAAGTTAAATTTTATAAAAAGTATAAAAGTTTGAAAAGTGATATGTAATAGCAACCTAGTCTGAAAAAAGCTGAACATTTTAAAGTTTGAATGGTGTTTCTAGTGCAAAGTATGCTGAAGTAGTTGGCTTTTCAAAAAAGGGGGGGAATAAAAATAACTAGAATATGCATTTCCTAGCGGAAAATGCGTGTGAATGCAGAGAGCTGAAAATGAAAGCAGGCTGAAAGTATCTGAAAAAAATCTAAAAAAGTTGAAAATTGAAGCTGAAAGTTGAAAGATTTGAAAGTTGGAAGTGACAAAAGTTCAAAGTGGAAGCTGAAAGACTAAACATTAGAAAGTTGAAAGTGTCAAAAGTTGAAAGTGGAAGCTGAAAGGTGAAACAATGTAAAGTTGAAAATATCAAAAGTTGAAAGTGGAAGATGAAAGGTGAAACATTATAAAGTTGAAAATGTATAAATTTGAAAGTGGAAGAAGAAAAGTGAAACAGAAAGTTGAAAGTGTCAAAAGTTGAAAGGTGAAGCATTGTAAAGGTGAAACATTTGGAAAGTTGAAAGTGTACAACAGTTGAAAGTGGAAGCTAAAAGGTAAAATTTTAGTAAGATGAAATTCTGTCTAGCATTTTCATAAACTAAGATAGAGAAATGTCAAATGCGTTACTTTGGTAAAAAGTCTGGTTGCTTTGGACAGGTCAAATACATAGAATGTTCCCAGTGTCACTCTGAGGGAAATGAATCAACCCCCATGTCTCTAGCATTTCCCTGAGCTGAGTTGGGGATATGCCAATTTGGTTGCTATGGTAACCAATATGGTTGCTATGGAGGATCATTGACATTATATATTGATCTCTGTGTGACTACAAGAAAATTACACCAACCCCCATGTCTTTAGCATTTTCCTAAGCTGAGATAGAGATGTCAATTTAGTTGCCATGGTAACCAGTATGGTTGCTATGGAGGGGTCAGTGACATTATATAATGTTCCCTGTGTGACTACAAGTCATTTAGACCAACTCCCGTGTCTCTCTCATTTTCCTAAGCTGAGATAGAGATGTGTCAATTGGGTTGCTATGGTAACCAGCCTGGTTGCCATGGAGGAGTCCGCTACCTCAATGAATGCTTCCAGGGTCACTATTAGTGTAACAAACTCACCCCCATGTCTCTAGCATTTTCCAAAGTTGAGATAGGGAGGTGTAAATTGGGTTGCTATGCTAACCAGTATGGTTGCTATGGAGGGGTCATTGACTTTATATATTTTTCCCTGTGTGACTACAAGTAAATTAGACCAACTCCTGTCTCTCTCACACTTTCCTAAGCTGAGATAAATATGTGTCAATTGGGTTGCTATGGTAGCCAGTATGGTTGCTATGAAGGAGTCATTGACACAATATATTGATCCCTGTGTGACTACAAGTAAATTACACCAACCCCCATGTCTCTAGCATTTTCCAAAGCTGAGATAGAGATGTGCAAATTGGGTTGCTATGGTAACCAGTATGGTTGCTATGGAGGGGTCATTGACATTATATAATGTTCCCTGTGTGACTACAAGTCATTTAGACCAACTCCCGTGTCTCTCATTTTCCTAAACCTAGATAGAGATGTGTCAAATGGGTTGCTATGGTAACCAGTATGGTTGCTATGGAGGGTTCATTGATATTATATAAGGTTCCCCGTTTGACAACAAGTCAATTAGACAAACTCCTGTGTCTCTAGCATTTTCCTAAGCTGAGATAGAGATGTGCCAAATGGGTTGCTATGGTAACCAGTATGGTTGCTATGGAGGGGTCCGCTACCTCAATGAATGTTCCCGGGGTCGCTATTAGTGAAACAAACTCACCCCCAGGTCTCTAGCATTTTACTAAGCTGAGATAGATATGTGTCAATATGGTTGCTATGGTAACCAGTTTGGTTGCTATGGAGGGGTCAGTGACAATATATAATGTTCCCAGTGTGACTACAAGTGATTTAGACCAACTCCTGTGTCTCTCGCATTTCCCTAAGCTGAGATAGAGATGTGTCAATTTGGTTGCGATGGTAAATAATCTGGTTGCTATGGATGAGTTAGTGACATCATGTTGTAATCTACATTCAACTTAGATCAATATAAAACAACTCCCATGTTTCTACGATGTTCCACTTAGAAGATATTTGACATTCAAAAATAATGTTGAAAAGTGGGCGTGGCTTGATGAATTTATGTTAAATCATAAGCAATGATTGGCTGGTATACTTGTATGCATCCTTAATGTTGCTTTGAATCTCCATTGTAAACCAATTACAAAAGATCTTTTACAATAGGATCGTATTGGAATCAATTGCCCCATTGAAATGAATGGCAGCAATGCATCTCTATGGCCCATTGTGAGTGTATGGGAAGGCTAAGCCAATCAAATTTCGTTATTCAAATTAGTTGATTAACAGCTGCCTCCAACTGCCACTTTTCGAATGGAGGAGACATTTCTCAGATGTTGACCATGCCTCAAACAAATAAACATTACAGAAGAACCGTAAGACATATCGAGATGATTCTTTCTTTGTGAGAAGCAGAAGGCCTCAATAAAGATTATGGTGTAAGTTTTTTCAAGATATGTGGAAAATTCTATTAGTTATGGCGAGTTAGAAAAAGCCTAAATTTAAAACTTTCAAGCATCATTTTCTGGGTGAAATGCATTGATCTAAATGGAGCAATTTTCTTCCCTCGTTAAGGTTTAGCCCTCCTAGTTTAAAAACCGTAGGTCCTATGAAAGAAACAACTGCATTTTCAAAAAGAGGACAAATTTCTCTACTACTTTAATATAAATTTTGTGCATAAAGGTTAAAATTTAGTTTAAGAAAGAAGAATAGATGATGAAGTTTGAGATGTGAAAAATTAGAGTGGAAGCTAGAGTGGAGCAGAATTAGTTTCAAATTGGAAATCTTCATGAAACTTAAACTGCGATTAATAAAAATGTATAAAAGATATAAAAAAGTTGAAATATACATCTAAAAGATGAAAGTTTGTAGATTTATTCAAAGTTTGAATGGTTTCTCTAGTGGAAAGTATGCTGAAGTTATAAAGGTTGAAAGAAGTTTAAAGTTCCCATTCATTTCAATGGGAAGAATAATTTTAAATAAAGTTAAATATTATAAAAAGTATAAAAGTTTGAAAAGTGAAACGTAATAGCAACCTAGTCTGAAAAAAGCTGAACGTTTTGACGTTTGAATGGTGTTTCTAGGCCAAAGTATGCGGGAGTAGTTAGGGTTGGAAAAAGGGGGGGGGAATAATAAAAAGAAGAAGAAGAAGAAACGGAATAATAAATACGTAGGATAACAATAGTGTGAATGCCTCTGCATTCACACTAATAATAATAATAACTAGAAAGTGCATTTCCTAGCGGAAAATGCGTGTGAATGCAGAGAGCTGAAAGAGAATGCCTAAAATTGCTGAATTCCTTGGCTAAACCGTGAAACATTAGAAAGTTAAAAGTGTCAAAAGTTGAAAGCTGAAGCTGAAACGTTGTAAAGTTGAAATATAAAAAGTTGAAAGTGGAAGCTGAAGGTTGAAACATTAGAAAGTTGAAAGTGTTGAAAATAAAAAGTGTGAGCTAAAAGGTAAAACATTAGAAAGTTAAAGTGTCAAAAGTTGAAAGTTGAAGCTGAAACATTGTAAAGTTGAAATATGTAAAGTTGAAAGTGGAAGCTGAAGGGTAAAATCTTAGACAGCTGAAAAAGTGTCAAAAGTTGAAAGTGTCATAAGTTGAAAGTGGAAGCTGAAATGTGAACCATTAGAAAGTAAAAAGTGTCAAATTAATAGTGGAAGCTGAAAGGTAAAACATTAGAAAGCTAAAATTGTCAAATTTGAAAGTGGAAGCTGAAACGTGAAACTTAAAAACAAATGTGACACATTGTAAAGTTGAAAATGTCAATCAATTCGGTTGCTATGGTAATAAGTAGGGTTGCTATGGAGGGGTCACAGACATAATATATTGTTATCTGTGTGACTACGAAATATTAAACCTACCCTCATGTCTCTTGCACTTCGCTAAGCTGAGTTAGAGATATGTCAATTGGGTTGCTATGGTAACACGTCTGGTTGCTATGGAGGGGTCAGTAACATCATATAATGTTCCTTGAGTGACTACAGGTAAATTACAACCCCTGTGTCTCTAGCATTTTCCTAAGCTGAGAAAAGATGTGCCAACTGGGTTGCTATGGTAACCAGTATTGTTGCTATGGAGGGGTCATTGACATCATATAATGTTTCATGTGTCACTATGAGTGAAACAAACCAAACCCTGTGTCCCTAGCATTTTTCTAAGCTGATATAGAGATATGTCAATTTGGTTGCTATGGTAACCATTTGGTTGCTATGGAGGGTTTAGTTACCTCAGTGATTGTTACCGGGGTCACAATTTTTGAAACAAACTCACCCCCATGTCTCTAGCACTTTCCTAAGCTGAGGGAGAGATGTGTCAATTGGGTTGCTATGGTAACCAGTATGGTTGCTATGGAGGGGTCATTGGCATAATATATTGATCCCTGTGTGACTACAAGTAAATTACACCAACCCCGATGTCTCTAGCATTTTCCAAAGCTGAGATAGAGATGTGTCAATTTGGTTGTAATGGTAACCAGTATGGTTGCTATGAAGGGGTCAGGGACATAATATAATGTTCCCTGTGTGATTACAAGTCAATTAAAGCAACTCCTGTGTCTCTAGCATTTTTCTAAGCTGAGATAGAAATGTGTAAATTGGGTTGCTATGGAAACCAGTATGGCTGCTATGGAGGGGTCTGCTACCTCAATTAATGTTTCCGGGGTCGCCATTAGTGAAACAAACTCACCCCCACGTCTCTAGAATTTTCCTAAGCTGAGATAGAGATGTGTCAATTGGGTTGCTATGGTAACCAGTATGGTTGCTATGAAGGGGTCAGTGACAATATGTAATGTTCCCCGTTTGACTACAAGTCATTTAGACCAACTCCCATGTCTCTCTCATTTTCCTAGGATGAGATAGAGATGTGTCAATTTGGTTGCTATGGTAACCAGTATGGTTGTTAAGGAGGGGTCAGTGACATTATATAATGTTCCCTTTGTGACTACAAGTCAATTAGACCAACTCCTGTGTCTCTAGCATTTTCCTAGGCTGAGATAGAGATTTCCCATATTGGTTGCTATGGTAAATTATTTGGTTGCTATGGAGGGGTAAGTGACATTATATAATGTTCCCTTTCTGACTACAAGTCATTTAAACCAACTCCCATGTCTCTCTCATTTTCCTAAGCTGAGATAGACATGTGTCAATTTGGTTGCTATGGTAACCAGTATGGTTGCTAAGGAGGGGTCAGTGACATTATGTAATGTTCCCTGAGTTACCACAAGTCATTTAGACCAACTCCCGTGTCTCTAGCATTTTCCTAGGCTGAGATAAAGATTATCCGGTTTGGTTGCTATGTTAAATAATCTGGTTGCTATGGATGAGTTAGTGACATCATGTTGTAATCTACATTCAACCTAGATCAATATAAAACAACTCCCATGTTTCTGCGACGTTCCACTTAGAAGATATTTGACATTCAAAAATTATGTTGAAAAGTGGGCGTGGCTTGATGATTTAATGTTAAATTATAAGCAATGATTGGCTGGATTAGTTATATGCATCCTTAATGTTGCTATGAATCTCCATTGTGAACCAATTACAAAAGTTTTTTTACAATTGGATCATATGGGAATCATTTGCCCCATTGAAATGAATGGCAGCAATGCATCTCTATGGTTGTTAAAACTGGGCGTGGCTTGATGAATTTATGTTAAATCATAAGCAATGATTGGCTGGATTAGTTATATGTATCCTTAATGTTGCTTTGAATCTCCATTGTGAACCAATTACAAAAGCTCTTTTACAATTGGATCATATGGGAATCAATTGCCCATTGAAATGAATGGCAGCAATGCATCTCTATGGCCCATTGTGAGTCTATGGGAAGGCTAAGCCAATCAAATTTCGTTATTCAAATTAGTTGATTAACAGCTGCCTCCAACTGCCACTTTTTGAATCGAGGAGACATTTCTTAGATTTTGACCATGCCTCAAACAAATAAACATTACAGAAGAACCGTAAGACATATCGAGATGATTCTTTCTTTGTGAGAAGCAGAAGGCCCCAATGAAGATTATGGTGTAAAAAATTTTAAGATATGTGGAAAATTCTATTAGTTATGGCGAGTTAGGAAAAGCCTAAATTTAAAACTTTCAAGCATTATTTTCTGGGTGAAATGCATTGATCTCAATGGAGCAATTTGCTTCCCTCGTTAAGGTTTAGCCCTCCTAGTTTAAAAACCGTAGGTCATATGAAAAAAACAACTGCATCTTTGGAAAGAGGACAAATTTCTCTACTACTTTAATATAAATTTTATGCATAAAGGGTAAAGTTTAGTTTAGGAGAGAGGAATAAATGAAGAAGTTTGAGATGTGAAAAATTAGAGTGTAAGCTAGAGTGGAGCAGAATTAGGTAAAAATCCAAATTCTTTATTAAACTTAAACTGTGATTTATTAAAATCTGTAAAAGATATGTAAAAGCTGAAAAGAGTTTTTAAAAGCTGAAAATGTGTTGAATTGTTTAAAATTTGAATGATTGCTCTAGCTGAAAGTATGCTGAAGTTATGAAGTTTGAAAAAAAGCTGAAGATTTAAAGAGATTTGAAGAGTCTCCCCATTTATTTCAATGGGAAAAATATTTTAAATAAAGTTAAATTTTATAAAAAGTATAAAAGATATCAAAAAGCTGTATACGAGCAACATAGAGCAAAAAAAGCTGAACGTTTTGATGTTTGAATGGTGTTTCTAGGGCAAAGTATGCTGAAGTAGTAGGCTCCGGAAAAAGGGGGGGGAATAAGAATAATAACTAGAAAGTGCATTTCCTAGCGGAAAATGCGTGTGAATGCAGAGAGCTGAAAGAGAATGCTTAAATTGCTGAATTTCTTGGCTGAACGGTGAAACATTAGAAAGTTAAAAGTGTCAAAAGTTGAAAGTTGAAGCTAAAAGGAGAAACACTGTAATTTGAAAAGTGTCAAAATTTGAAAGCTGAAGCTGAAACATTATAAAGTTGAAATATGTAAAGTTGAAAGTGGAAGCTGAATGTTAAAATATTAGAAAGTTGAAAGTGTCAAAAGTTGAAAGTGGAAGCTGAAAGGTGAAACATTGTAAAGTTGAAAATATCAAAAGTTGAAAGTGGAGGCTGAAAGGTGAAACATTCTAAAGTTGAAAACGTATAAAGTTTAAAGTTGAAGCATTGTAAAGTTGAAAGTGTTAAAAATAGAAAGTGGAAGCTGAAGGTGAAACTTTTGAAAGTTGAAAGTGTCAAAAGTTGAAAGTGGAAGCTGAAAGGTATAATATGAGTAAGTTGAAATTCTGTCTAGCATTTTCCTAACCTAAGATAAAGATATGGCAATTGCTTTGCTGTGGTAAAAAGTCTGGTCGCTCTGGACAGGTCATTTACATAATAGATTGTTCCCAGTGTCACTATGAGTGAAACAAAACAACCCCCATGTCTCTAGCATTTTCCAAAGCTGATATAGGGATATGCCAATTTGGTTGCTATGGTAACCAGTATGGTTGCTATGGAGGAGTCAGTGACATTATATAATGTTCCCTGTGTGACTACAAGTCATTTAGACCACCTCACGTGTCTCCCTCATTTTCCTAAGCTGAGATAGAGATGTGTCAATTTGGTTGCTATGGTAACCAGTATGGTTGCTATGGAGGAGTCAGTGACATTATATAATGTTCCCTGTGTGACTACAAGTCATTTAGACCAACTCCAGTGTCTCTCTCATTTTCCTAAGCTGAGATAGAGATGTGTAAATTTGGTTGCTATGTTAACCAGTATGGTTGCTATGGAGGGGTCAGTGACATTATATAATGTTCCCTGTGTCACTACAAGTCATTTAGACCAACTCCCATGTCTCTCATTTTCCAAAGCAGAAAGAGAGATGTGTCAATTTGGTTGCTATGGTAACCAGTATGGTTGCTATGGAGGGGTAAGTGACATTATATAATGTTCCCTGTGTGACTACAAGTCATTTAGACCAACTCCCTTGTCTCTCTCATTTTCCTAAGCTGAGATAGAGATGTGTCAATTTGGTTGCTATGGTAACCAGTACGGTTGCTATGAAGGATCAGTGACATTATATAGTGTTCCCTGTGTTACTACAAGTCATTTAGACCAACTCCCGTGTCTCTAGCATTTTCCTAAGCTGAGATAGAGATGTGTCAATTTGGTTGCTATGGTAACCAGTATGGTTGCTATGGAGGGGTAAGTGACATTTTATATTGTTCCCTGTGTGACTACAAGTCATTTAGACCAACTCCCGTGTCTCTCTCGTTTTCCTAAACTGAGATAGATATGTGTCAATTTGGTTGCTATGGTAACCAGTATGGTTGCTATGGAGGGGTCAGTGACATTATATGATGTTCCCTGTGTGACTACAAGTCAATTAGACCAACTCCTGTGTCTCTAGCATTTTCCAAAGCTGAGATAGAGATGTGTCAATCAGGCTGCTATGGTAACCAGTGTTGTTGCTATGGAGGGGTCATTGACATTATGTAATGTTCCCTGTGTGACTATAAGTCAATTAGACCAACTCCTGTGTCTCTAGCATTTTCCTGGGCTGAGATAGAGACATGTCAATTGGGTTGCTATGGAAATTATTCTGGTTGCTATGGATGATTTGGTGACATCATGTTGTAATCTACTTTCAATTTAGATCAATATAAAACAACTCCCATGTTTTTACGATGTTCCACTTAGAAGATATTTGACATTCAAAAATGATGTTGAAACGTGGGCGTGGCTTGGTGAATTTATGTTAAATCATAAGCAATGATTGGCTGGATTAGTTATATGGATCCTTAATGTTGCTTTGAATCTCCAGTGTGAACCAATTACAAAAGCACTTTTACAAAAGGATCATATGGGAATCAATTGCCCCATTGAAATGAATGGCAGCAATGCATCTCTATGGCCCATTGTGAGTCTGTGGGAAGGCTAAGCCAATCAAATTTTGGTATTTAAATTAGTTACTGTAATTAGTCAGCTGCCTCCAACCGCCACTTTTCGAATCGAGGAGACATTTCTCAGATTTTGACCATGCCTCAAACAAATAAGCATTACAGAAGAACCGTATAACATATCGAGATGATTCTTTCTTTGTGAGAAGCAGAAGGCCTGAATGAAGATTATGGTGTAAATTTTTTTAGATATGTGGAAAATTCTATTAGTTATGGCGAGTTAGAAAATGCCTTAATTTCAAACGTTCAAGCATTATTTTCTGGGTGAAATGCATTGATCTCAATGGAGCAATTTGCTTCCCTCGTTAAGGTTTAGCCCTCCTAGTTTAAAACCCGTAGGTCATATGAAAGAAACAACTGCATCTTTGGAAAGAGGACAAATTTCTCTACCACTTTAATATAAAAATTGTCCATAAAGGGTAAAGTTTAGTTTAGGAGAGAGGAATTGATGAAGAAGTTTGAGATGTGAAAAATTAGAGTGGAAGCTAGAGTGGAGCAGAATTAGGTCAAAATCCTAATTCTTTATCAAACTTAAACTGTGATTTATAAAAATCTGTAAAAGATATGAAAAAGCTGAAAACATTTTTTAAAAGCTGAAAATGTGTTGAATTGTTTAAAATTTGAATGATTGCTCTAGCTGAAAGTATGCTGAAGTTATGAAGGTTGAAAAAAAGCTGAAGATTTAAAGAGATTTGAAGAGTCTCCCCATTCATTTCAATGGGAAAAAATATTTTAAATAAAGTTAAATTTTATAAAAAGTATAAAAGATATCAAAAAGCTGAATACAAGCAACCTAAAGCAAAAAAAGCTGAACGTTTTGACGTTTGAATGGTGTTTCTAGAGCAAAGTATGCGGAAGGAGTAGGCTCCAACAAAAAGGGGGGAATAAGAATAATAATAACTAGAAAGTGCATTTCCTAGCGGAAAATGCGTGTGAATGCAGAGAGCTGAAAAGGGAATGCTCAAATTGCTGACTTCCTTGGCTGAAGAGTGAAACATTAGAAAGTTTCAAAAGCTGAAAGCTGAAGCTGAAACATTGTAAATTTGAATTATGTAAAGTTGAAAGTGGTTGCTGAAGGGTGAAAAATTAGAATGTAGAAAGTGTTAAAAATTAAAAGTGGGAGCTGAAAGGTAAAACATTAGAAAGTTAAAGTGTCAAAAGCTGAAAGTTCAAGCTAAAAGCTGATACATTGTAAAGTTGAAATATGTAAAGTTGAAAGTGGAAGCTGAATGTTAAAATATTAGAAAGTTGAAAATATCAAAAGTTGAAAGGGGAGGCTGAA
>SRMA01025025.1:0-21929 GCA_007224835.1 Danionella cerebrum | reverse complement strand
GGAGGGGTCAGTGACATTATATAATGTTCCCTGTGTGACTATAAGTCCAATAGACCAACTCCTGTGTCTCTAGCATTTTCCTGGGCTGAGATAGAGATGTGTCAATTGGGTTGCTATGGAAATTAATCTGGTTGCTATGGATGAATTGGTGACATCATGTTCTAATCTACATTCAACTTAGATCAATATAAAACAACTCCCATGTCTCTACGATGTTCCACTTAGAAGATATTTGACATTCAAAAATGATGTTGAAAAGTGGGCGTGGCTTGTTGAATTAATGTTAAATCATAAGCAATGATTGGCTGGATTAGTTATATGCATCCTTAATGTTGCTATGACTCTCCATTGTGATTCAATTACAAAAGCTATTTTACAATAGGATCATTTGGGAATCAATTTCCCCATTGAAATGAATGGCAGCAATGCATCTCTATGGCCCATTGTGAGTCTATGGGAAGGCTAAGCCAATCAAATTTCGTTATTCAAATTAGTTGATTAACAGCTGGCTCCAACTGCCACTTTTCGAATCGAGGAGACATTTCTCAGATGTTGACCATGCCTCAAACAAATAAACATTACAGAAGAACCGTAAGACATATCGAGATGATTCTTTCTTTGTGAGAAGCAGAAGGCCTCAATGAAGATTATGATGTAAAATTTTTAACGATATGTGGAAAAATCTAGGAGTTATGGCGAGTTAGAAAAAGCCTTCATTTAAAACTTTGGAGCATACTTTTCTGGGTGAAATGCATTGATCTTAATGGAGCAATTTGCTTCCCTCGTTAAGGTTTAGCCCTCCTAGTTTAAAAACCGTAGGTCATATGAAAGAAACAACTGCATCTTTGGAAAGAGGACAAATTTCTCTACTACTTTAATATAAAATTTGTGCATAAAGGGTAAAGTTTAGTTTAGGAGAGAGGAATTGATGAAGAAGTTTGAGATGTGAAAAATTAGAGTGAAGCTAGAGTGGAGCAGAATTAGGTCAAAATCCAAATTCTTCATTAAACTTAAACTGTGATTTATAAAAATCTGTAAAAGATATGAAAAAGCTGAAAACATATTTTAAAAGCTGAAAATGTGTTGAATTGTTTAAAATTTGAATGATTGCTCTAGCTGAAAGTATGCTGAAGATATGAAGGTTGAAAAAAAGCTGAAGATTGAAAGAGATTTGAAGTGTTTCCCATTCATTTCAATGGGAAAAATATTTTAAATAAAGTTAAATTTTATAAAAAGTATAAAAGTTTGAAAAGTGAAATGTAATAGCAACCTAGTCTGAAAAAAGCTGAACATTTTAAAGTTTGAATGGTGTTTCTAGGCCAAAGGATGCTGAAGTAGTTGACTTATAAAAAAAGGGGGGGAATAAAAATAATAACTAGAAAGTGCATTTCCTAGCGGAAAATGCGTGTGAATGCAGAGAGCTGAAAAGGGAATGCTCAAATTGCTGAATTCCTTGGCTGAAGAGTGAAACATTAGAAAGTTTCAAAAGCTGAAGCTGAAACATTGTAAATTTGAAATATGTAAAGTTGAAAGTGGATGCTGAAGGGTGAAAAAATAGAAAGTAGAAAGTGTTAAAAATTAAAAGTGGGAGCTGAAAGGTAAAACATTAGAAAGTTAAAGTGTCAAAAGTTGAAAGTTCAAGCTAAAAGGTGAAACATTATAAAGTTGAAAATGTCAAAAGTTGAAAGCTAAAGCTGAAACATTGTAAAGTTGAAATATGTAAAGTTGAAAGTGGAAGCTGAATGTTAAAATAAAGGAAAGTTGAAAGTGTCAAAAGTTGAAAGTGGAAGCTGAAAGGTGAAACATTGTAAAGTTGAAAATATCAAAGTTGAAAGTGGAGGCTGAAGGTAAAACATTCTAAAGTTGAAAACGTATAAAGTTGAAAGGTGAAGCATTGTAAAGTTGAAAGTGTCAAAAATAGAAAGTGGAAGCTGAAGGTGAAACTTTTGAAAGTTGAAAGTGGCAAAAGATGAAAGTGGAAGCTAAAAGGTATAATATAAGTAAGTTGAAAATCTGTCTAGCATTTTCCAAACCTAAGCTAAAGATATGGCAATTGCGTTGCTGTGGTAAAAAGTCTGGTCGCTCTGGACAGGTCATTTACATAATAGATTGTTCCCAGTGTCACTATGAGTGAAACAAAACAACCCCCATGTCTCTAGCATTTTCCAAAGCTGATATAGGGATATGCCAATTTGGTTACTAAGGTAACCAGTATGGTTGCTATGGAGGGGTCAGTGACATTATATAATGTTCCCTGTGTGACTACAAGTCATTTAGAACAACACCTGTGTCTCTCTCATTTTCCTAAGCTGAGATAGAGATGTGTCAATTTGGTTGCCATGGAAACCAGTATGGTTGCTATGGAGGGGTCAGTGACATTATATAATGTTCCCTGTGTTACTACAAGTCATTTAGACCAACTCCCATGTCTCTCTCATTTTCCAAAGCAGAAATAGAGATGTCTCAATTCGGTTGCTATGGTAACCAGTACGGTTGCTATGGAGGGGTCAGTGACATTATATAGTGTTCCCTGTGTTACTACAAGTCATTTAGACCAACTCCCGTGTCTCTAGCATTTTCCTAAACTCAGATAGAGATGTGTCAATTTGGTTGCTATGGTAATCAGTATGGTTGCTACGGAGGGGTCAGTGACATTATATGATGTTCCCTGTGTGACTACAGTCATTTAGACTTACTCCTGTGTCTCTGTCGTTTTCCTAACCTGAGATAGAGATGTGTTAACTGGGTTGCTATGGTAACCAGTATGGTTGCTATGGAGGGTCAGGTACCTCAATGAATGTTCCCGGGGTCGCTACTAGTGAAACAAACTCACCCCCATGTCTCTAGCATTTTCCTAAGCTGAGATAGATATGTGTCAATCAGGTTGCTATGGTTACCATTATGGCTGCTATGGAGGGGTCATTGACATTATATAATGTTCCCTGTGTGACTATAAGTCAATTAGACCAACTCCTGTGTCTCTAGCATTTTCCTGGGCTGAGATAGAGATGTGTCAATTGGGTTGCTATGGAAATTAATCTGGTTGCTATGGATGAATTGGTGACATCATGTTCTAATCTACATTCAACTTAGATCAATATAAAACAACTCCCATGTCTCTACGATGTTCCACTTAGAAGATATTTGACATTCAAAATGATGTTGAAAAGTGGGCGTGGCTTGTTGAATTAATGTTAAATCATAAGCATTGATTGGCTGGATTAGTTATATGCATCCTTAATGTTGCTATGACTCTCCATTGTGAACCAATTACAACAGCTATTTTACATTAGGATCATATGGGAATCAATGGCCCCATTGAAATGAATGGGAGCAATGCATCTCTATGGCCCATTCTAAGTCTATGGGGCAGCCTTAGCCAATCAAATTTCAGTATTCAAATTAGGCCCAGCTGGTTCCAACTGCCACTTTTTGAATCGAGGAGACATTTCTCAGATTTTGACCATGCCTCAAACAAATAAACATTACAGAAGAACCGTAAGACATATCGAGATGATTCTTTCTTTGTGAGAAGCGGAAGACTTCAATGAAGATTATAATGTAATTTTTATAAAGATAGGTTAAAAATTTTAGGAGTTATGGCGAGTTAAAAAAAGCCTTAGTGTATAATTTTCGAGCAGTATCTTCTGGTTGAAATGCATTGATCTTAATGGGGCAATTTTCTTCCCTCGTTAAGGTTTAGCCCTCCTAGTTCAAAAACCGTAGGTCATATCAAATTAACAACTGTATCATCAAAAAGAGGACAAATTTCTCTACTACTTTAATATAAAATTTGTTCATAAAGGTTAAAGTTTAGTTTAGGAGAGAGGAATAGATTCAGAAGTTTGAGATGTGAAAAACTAGAGTGGAAGCTAGAGTGGAGCAGAATTAGGTAAAAATCTAAAATCTTCATAAATATAAACTGTGATTTATACAAATCTGTAACAGATATGAAAAAGCTGAAGACATCATTTAAAAGCTGAAAGTGTGTAGAATTGTTTAAAAGTTGAATGGTTGCTGTAGCTGAAAGTATGCTGAAGTTATTAAAGGCTGAAAAAGCTTAAGTTTGAAGGAGGTTTGAAGAGTCTCCCCATTCATTTCAATGGGAAAAAATATTTTAAATAAAGTTAAATTTTATAAAAAGTATAAAAGATATCAAAAAGCTGAATACAAGCAACCTAAAGCAAAAAAAGCTGAACGTTTTGACGTTTGAATGGTGTTTCTAGAGCAAAGTATGCGGAAGGAGTAAAAAAAAAAAAAAAGGGGGGAATAAGAATAATAATAAATACGTAGGATAACAATAGTGTGAATGCCTTTGCATTCACACTAATAACTAGAAAGTGCATTTCCTAGCGGAAAATGCGTGTGAATGCAGAGAGCTGAAAGAGAATGCCTAAAAGTGCTGAATTCCTTGGCTAAACCGTGAAACATTAGAAAGTTAAAAGTGTCAAAAGTTGAAAGCTGAAGCTGAAACGTTGTAAAGTTGAAATATAAAAAGTTGAAAGTGGAAGCTGAAGGTTGAAACATTAGAAAGTTGAAAGTGTTGAAAATAAAAAGTGTGAGCTGAAAGGTAAAACATTAGAAAGTTAAAGTGTCAAAAGTTGAAAGTTGAAGCTAAAAGGTAAAACATTATAAAGTTGAAAATGTCAAAAGTTGAAAGCTGAAGCTGAAACATTGAAAAGTTGAAATATGTAAAGTTGAAAGTGGAAGCTGAAGGGTAAAACATTAGACAGCTGAAAAAGTGTCAAAAGTTGAAAGTGTCATAAGTTGAAAGTGGAAGCTGAAATGTGAAACATTAGAAAGTAAAAAGTGTCAAATTAATAGTGGAAGCTGAAAGGTAAAACATTAGAAAGTTAAAATTGTCAAATTTGAAAGTGGAAGCTGAAACGTGAAACTTAAAAACAAATGTGACACATTGTAAAGTTGAAAATGTCAATCAATTCGGTTGCTATGGTAATAAGTAGGGTTGCTATGGAGGGGCCACAGACATAATATATTGTTATCTGTGTGACTACGAAATATTAAACCTACCCTCATGTCTCTTGCACTTCGCTAAGCTGAGTTAGAGATATGTCAATTGGGTTGCTATGGTAACACGTCTGGTTGCTATGGAGGGGTCAGTACCATCATATAATGTTCCTTGAGTGACTACAGGTAAATTACAACAACCCCTGTGTCTCTAGCATTTTCCTAAGCTGAGAAAAAGATGTGCCAACTGGGTTGCTATGGTAACCAGTATTGTTGCTATGGAGGGGTCATTGACATCATATAATGTTTCATGTGTCACTATGAGTGAAACAAACCAACCCCTGTGTCCCTAGCATTTTTCTAAGCTGAGATAGAGATATGTCAATTTGGTTGCTATGGTAACCATTTGGTTGCTATGGAGGGTTTAGTTACCTCAGTGATTGTTACCGGGGTCACAATTTTTGAAACAAACTCACCCCCATGTCTCTAGCACTTTCCTAAGCTGAGAGAGAGATGTGTCAATTGGGTTGCTATGGTAACCAGTATGGTTGCTATGGAGGGGTCATTGGCATAATATATTGATCCCTGTGTGACTACAAGTAAATTACACTAACCCCCATGTCTCTAGCATTTTCCAAAGCTGAGATAGAGATGTGTCAATTTGGTTGTAATGGTAACCAGTATGGTTGCTATGAATGGGTCAGGGACATAATATAATGTTCCCTGTGTGATTACAAGTCAATTAAAGC
Organism: Danionella cerebrum; assembly: GCA_007224835.1. Taxonomy (NCBI): domain Eukaryota; kingdom Metazoa; phylum Chordata; class Actinopteri; order Cypriniformes; family Danionidae; genus Danionella; species Danionella cerebrum. The sequence goes on along the minus strand of SRMA01025025.1, from coordinate 16,212 downwards.
AACTCCTGTGTCTCTAGCATTTTTCTAAGCTGAGATAGAAATGTGTCCATTGGGTTGCTATGGAAACCAGTATGGCTGCTATGGAGGGGTCTGCTACCTCAATTAATGTTTCCGGGGTCGCCATTAGTGAAACAAACTCACCCCCACGCCTCTAGAATTTTCCTAAGCTGAGATAGAGATGTGTCAATTGGGTTGCTATGGTAACCAGTATGGTTGCTATGAACGGGTCAGTGACAATATGTAATGTTCCCTGTTTGACTACAAGTCATTTAGACCAACTCCCATGTCTCTCTCATATTCCTAGGATGAGATAGAGATGTGTCAATTTGGTTGCTATGGTAACCAGTATGGTTGTTATGGAGGGGTCAGTGACATTATATAATGTTCCCTTTGTGACTACAAGTCACTTAGACCAACTCCTGTGTCTCTAGCATTTTCCTAGGCTGAGATAGAGATTTGCCATATTGGTTGCTATGGTAAATTATTTGGTTGCTATGGAGGGGTAAGTGACATTATATAATGTTCCCTTTCTGACTACAAGTCATTTAAACCAACTCCCATGTCTCTCATTTTCCTAAGCTGAGATAGACATGTGTCAATTTGGTTGCTATGGTAACCAGTATGGTTGCTATGGAGGGGTCAGTGACATTATATAATGTTCCCTGTGTTACCACAAGTCATTTAGACCAACTCCCGTGTCTCTAGCATTTTCCTAGGCTGAGATAAAGATTATCTGGTTTGGTTGCTATGGTAAATAATCTGGTTGCTATGGATGAGTTAGTGACATCATGTTGTAATCTACATTCAACCTAGATCAATATAAAACAACTCCCATGTTTCTACGATGTTCCACTTAGAAGATATTTGACATTCAAAAATTATGTTGAAAAGTGGGCGTGGCTTGATGAAATAATGTTAAATTATAAGCAATGATTGGCTGGATTAGTTATATGCATCCTTAATGTTGCTATGAATCTCCATTGTGAACCAATTACAAAAGCTCTTTTACAATTTGATCATATGGGAATCATTTGCCCCATTGAAATGAATGGCAGCAATGCATCTCTATGGTTGTTAAAACTGGGCGTGGCTTGATGAATTTATGTTAAATCATAAGCAATGATTGGCTGGATTAGTTATATGCATCCTTAATGTTGCTATGACTCTCCATTGTGAACCAATTACAAAAGCTATTTTATAATAGGATCAAATGGGAATCAATTGCCCCATTGAAATGAATGGCAGCAATGCATCTCTATGGCCCATTCTAAGTCTATGAGAAGGCTAAGCCAATCAAATTTCGTTATTCAAATTAGTTGATTAACAGCTGCCTCCAACTGCCACTTTTTGAATCGAGGTGACATTTCTCAGATATTGACCATGCCTCAAACAAATAAAGATTACAGAAGAACCGTAAGACATATCGAGATGATTCTTTCTTTGTGAGAAGCAGAAGGCCTCAATGAAGAGTATGGTGTAAAAAATTTTAAGATATGTGGAAAATTCTATTAGTTATGGCGAGTTAGAAAAAGCCTTAATTTAAAACCTTCAAGCATTATTTTCTGGGTGAAATGCATTGATCTTAATGGAGCAATTTGCTTCCCTCGTTAAGGTTTAGCCTTCCTAGTTTAAAAACCGTAGGTCATATGAAAGAAACAACTGCATCTTTTGAAAGAGGACAAATTTCTCTACTACTTTAATATAAATTTTGTGCATAAAGGGTAAAGTTTAGTTTAGGAGAGAGGAATTGATGAAGAAGTTTGAGATGTGAAAAATTAGAGTGGAAGCTAGAGTGGAGCAGAATTAGGTCAAAATCCAAATTCTTTATTAAACTTAAACTGTGATTTATAAAAATCTGCAAAAGATATGAAAAAGCTGAAAACATATTTTAAAAGCTGAAAATGTGCTGAATTGTTTAAAATTTGAATGATTGCTCTAGCTGAAAGTATGCTGAAGATATGAAGGTTGAAAAAAAAGCTGAAGATTGAAAGAGAGTTGAAGTGTTTCCCATTCATTTCAATGGGAAAAATATTTTAAATAAAGTTAAATTTTATAAAAAGTAAAAAAGATTGAAAAGTGAAATGTAATAGCAACCTAGTTTGAAAAAAGCTGAACATTTTAAAGTTTGAATGGTGTTTCTAGTGCAAAGTATGCTGAAGTAGTTGGCTTTTCAAAAAAGGGGGGGAATAAAAATAATAATAAAAAAAATAATAACTAGAATATGCATTTCCTAGCGGAAAATGCGTGTGAATGCAGAGAGCTGACAATGAAAGCAGGCTGAAAGTATCTGAAAAAAATCCAAAGTTGAAAGGTGAAGCTGAAAGGTAAAATATTTGAAAGTTGAAAGTTTCAAAAGTTGAAATGTGAAGCTGAAAGGTGAAAGATTTGAAAGTCGGAAGTTTCAAAAGTTGAAAAGTGAAGCTGAAAGGTGAAAGATTTGAAAGCTGAAAGTGTCAAAAGTTGAAAGTGGAGGCCGAACGGTGAAACATTATAAAGTTGAAAACGTATAAAGTTGAAAGAAGAAGCATTGTAAAGTTGAAAGTGTCAAAAGTAGAAAGTGGAAGCTAAAGGTGAAACATTTGAAAGTTGAAAGTGTCAAAAGTTGAAAGTGGAAGCTTAAGGTGAAACATTTGAAAGTTGAAAGTGTCAAAAGTTGAAAGTGGAAGCTGAATGGTATAATATTAGTAAGATGAAATTCTGTCTAGCATTTTCCTAACCTAAGATAAATATATGCCAATTGCGTTGCTATGGTAAAAAAAAGTCTGGTTGCTCTGCACAGGTCATTTACATAATAGAATGTTCCCAGTGTCACTCTGAGGGAAATGAATCAACCCCCATGTCTCTAAGGTTTCCCTGAGCTGAGTAAGAGATATGCCAATTGGGTTGCTATGATGACTATTATGGTTGCTATGGAAATGTCATTGACATTATCTAATGTTTCCTGTGTCACTATGAGTCAAACAAAACAACCCCCATGTCTCTAGCATTTTCCAAAGCTGATATAGAGATATGCCAATTTGGTTGCTATGGTAACCAATATGGTTGCTATGGAGGGGTCATTGACATTATATATTGATCTCTGTGTGACTACAAGTCAATTAGACCAACTCCTGTGTCTCTCACATTTCCCTAAGCTGAGATAGAGATGAGTCAAATGGGTTGCTATGGTAACCAGTATGGTTGCTATGGAGGGGTCAGTGACATTACATATTAAGCTCTGTGTGACTATAAGAAAATTACACCAACCCCCATGTCTTTAGCATTTTCCTAAGCTGAGATAGAGATGTGTCAATTTGGTTGCTATGGTAACCAGTATGGTTGCTATGGAGGGGTCAGTGACATTATATGATGTTCCCTGTGTGACTACAAGTCATTTAGACCAACTCCTGTGTCTCTGTCGTTTTCCTAAGCTGAGATAGAGATGTGTTAACTGGGTTGCTATGGTAACCAGTATGGTTGCTATGGAGGGGTCAGTGACATTATATAATGTTCCCTGTGTGACTACAAGTCATTTAGACCAACTCCCGTGTCTCTCTCATTTTCCTAGGCTGAGATAGAGATGTGTCAATTTGGTTGCTATGGTAACCAGTATGGTTGCTATGGAGGGGTAAGTGACATTATATAATGTTCCCTGTGTGACTTCAAGTCATTCAGACAAACTCCCGTGTCTCTCTCATTTTCCAAAGTTGAGATAGAGATGTGTCAATTTGGTTGCTATGGTAACCAGTATGGTTGCTATGGAGGGTCAGTGACATTATATAATGTTCCCTGTGTTACTACAAGTCATTTAGACCAACTCCCATGTCTCTCTCATTTTCCAAAGCAGAGATAGAGATGTGTCAATTCGGTTGCTATGGTAACCAGTATGGTTGCTATGGAGGGGTCAGTGACATTATATAATGTTTCCTGTGTGACTACAAGTCAATTAGAACAACTCCTGTGTCTCTGGCATTTTCCTAGGCTGAGATAGAGAAGTGTCAATTTGGCTGCTATGGTAAATAATTTGGTTGCTATGGATGAGTTGGTGACATCATGTTTAATCTACATTCAACCTAGATCTATATAAAACAACTCCCATGTCTCTACGATGTTCCACTTAGAAGATATTTGACATTCAAAAATTATGTTGAAAAGTGGGCGTGGCTTGATGAATTTATGTTAAATCATAAGCAATGATTGGCTGGATTAGTTATATTCATCCTTAATGTTGCTATGACTCTCCATTGTGAACCAATTACAAAAGCTATTTTACAATAGGATCGTATGGGAATCAATTGCCCCATTGAAATGAATGGCAGCAATGCATCTCTATGGCCCATTGTGAGTCTATGGGAAGGCTAAGCCAATCAAATTTCGTTATTCAAATTAGTTGATTAACAGCTGCCTCCAACTGCCACTTTTTGAATCGAGGAGACATTTCTCAAATGTTAACCATGCCTCAAACAATAAACATTACAGAAGAACCGTAAGACATATCAAGATGATTCTTTCTTTGTGAGAAGCAGAAGGCCTCAATGAAGATTATGATGTAAATTTTTTAACGATATGTGGAAAATTCTAGGAGTTATGGCGAGTTAGAAAAAGCCTTAATTTAAAACTTTGAAGCATCATTTTCTTTGTGAAATGCATTGATCTTAATGGAGCAGTTTGCTTCGCTCGTTAAGGTTTAGCCCTCCTAGTTTAAAAACCGTAAGTCATATGAAAGGAACAACTGCATCATTGGAAAGAGGACAAATTTCTCTACTACTTTAAGAAAAATTTTGTGCATAAAGGTTAAAGCTTAGTTTAGGAGAGAAGAATAGAAGAAGAAGTTTGAGATGTGAAAAGTTAGAGTGGAAGCTAGAGTGGAGCAGAAATAGGTGAAAGTCGGAAATCTTCATAAAACTTAAACTGCGATTAATAAAAATCTATACAAGATATAAAAAAGTTGAAATATACTTCTAATAGATGAAAGTGTGTAGATTTATTTAAAATTTGAATGGTTTCTCTAGTGGAAAGTATGCTGAAGTTATAAAGGTTGAAAGAAGTGAAAGTTTAAAGGAAGGTTGAAGAATATCCCCATTCATTTCAATGGGAAGAATAATTTGAATAAAGTTAAATATTATAAAAAGTATAAAAGTTTGTAAAGTGAAACGTAATAGCAACCTAGTCTGAAAAAAGCTGAACGTTTTGATGTTTGAATGGTGTTTCTAGGCCAAAGGATGCTGAAGTAGTAGGCCGGAGAAAAAAGTGGGAATAATAATAATAAGAACTAGATTTTAAAGTTTGCACGCAAACTTCGATGTTGGCTTGCGTTGGTGCCGTTTATACCTATTTTTTTTTAAATGTTGGCAATTCTGCAACAATAACATAATCCAACCCCCATGTCTCTATGATTCTCATAAGCTGAGATAGGCACATGCAAAATTGGTTGCTATGGTAACCAGTCTGGTTGCTATGGAGGGGTCAGTGACCTAACACATTGTTCCTTATGTCAATACATCAACCCCCATGTCTCTATGACTTTCCAAAGCTGAGATAGAGCTGCGCCATTTTGGTTGCTATGGTAACCAGTTTGGTTGCTATGGAGGGGTCGCTGACCTAATATATTGCTCCCCATATCTATACGGGAAAAATACAGCAACCCCCATCTCTCTATGATTTTCCTAAGCTGAGATAGAGACATGCCATATTGGTTGCTATGGTAACCAGTATGGTTGCTATGGAGGTGTCAGTGACATCATGTTGTAATCTACTTTCCATTTAGAATAATATAAAGCACCCCCCATGTCTCTACTGTGTTCCGTTCAGAAGATATTTGACATCGATAGTTTTGTAAAAAGTGGGTGTGGCTTAATTATTTTATGTTAAATCACAAGGAATGATTGGCTGGATAAGTGATTTGCTTCCTTAATGCTGGTATGACTTTCCAGTGTCAATCAATTACAGAAGCTCTTTCACAACAGGATCTATGGGGTTCATGCTCCATTCATTTCAATGGGCCATTGAAAGTCAATGAGACACCTTTGACCTACTTATTTGAAATCAGCTTGCACCTGGAGTTATCAACTGCCAGATTTTCAAACGAGTCAGCTGCAGATGGAAATTCAACTGTCAGATTTTGAAATGATGGCAAATCTGCTGGAGAAAATCCGATTTTCATGCCTCAAACAAATAAAGATTATAGAAGAACCATAAGACATATCCAAATGATTCTTTCTTTGTCAGAAGCAGAAGACCCTAACGAAGAGAATGCTGTAAATTTTGTGAAGGTTTGATTTGAAATAAAAAAATTATGGCGAGCTAGAAAAGCCTTCATTTGATTCTGTGCAACTGCTCATTTCTGAGAAATCCATACCTCCAAACAAATAAGGATTACGAAAGAAGGACAAGACACATTAAAATATTTCTTTTACTGTTAGAATCCCAAGATTTTAAGGAAGAGAATGGTGTAAATTTTGTGAAGCTGTGATAAAGTGTGAATGATTTATGGCGAGTTAAAAATAGCCTGCGATTGAGATTTTCAACAGAATCCACCAGAATTTTTGAATGGAGGTGAATGGAGCAATTATGTGCACTCGTTGTGGTTTAGGCCACCTGGAGTAAAAACCGTGTGTTATTTAAAAATGAAAACAGCACCAACTGAAAGAGGACAACAATCTCTACCATTTAGGTATAAAATGTGTGTGTAAAGGTTAATTTTTAGTTGAGAAAACAGTGCAAGTAGCAACAAGACTGAACTTGCTCAAAGTTAGAGTGAGCGATGACATCACCACTCTAGGGCCCCCATAGGGAATGACTTGGGCGATTTTTGGCCCGAAATTCATGATTTTTACGGAAACCGCTGGTCAAATCAGTCCGAAAAGACATAGCAACTCGAGTGGGAACAGCTTGGACGACCGTGGAAAGTTTCGTGGCTGTAGCTCGAACGGGCTAGGAGGAGAAGCTCTGTAAATTTTTGACGTGGGAAAAGAGAAGAATAATAACTAGATTTTAAAGTTTGCACGCAAACTTCGATGTTGGCTTGCGTTGGTGCCGTTAATACCTTTTTTTTTTTTAAATGTTGTCAATTCCGCAACAATAACATAATCCAACCCTCATGTCTCTATGACTCTCATAAGCTGAGATAGGTACATGCATAATTGGTTGCTATGGTAACCAGTCTGGTTGCTATGGAGGGGTCAGTGACCTAACATATTGTTCCCCATGTCAACACGAGTAAAATACACCAACCCCCATGTCTCTATGACTTTCGTAAGCTGAGATAGAGATACGCCATATTGGTTGCTATGGTAACAGTGTGGTTGCTATGGAGGGGTCGCTGACCTAATATATTGTTCCCCATATGAATACGAGTAAATTACAGCAACCCCATGTCTCTATGATTTTCCTGAGCTGAGATAGGTACATGCAAAATTGGTTGCCATGGTAACCAGTCTGGTTGCTATGGAGGGGTCAGTGACCTAACACATTGTTCCCCATGTCAATACATCAACCCCATGTCTCTATGACTTTCCAAAGCTGAGATAGAGCTGCGCCATATTGGTTGCTATGGTAACCCGTTTGGTTGCTATGGAGGGGTCGCTGACCTAATATATTGCTCCCCATATCTATACGGGTAAAATACAGCAACCCCCATCTCTCTATGATTTTCCTAAGCTGAGATAGAGACATGCCATATTGGTTGCCATGGTAACCAGTCTGGTTGCCATGGAGGTGTCATTAACATAATATAATGTTTCAGCTGTCAGTATGGGTGAAGCTTATCAGCCCCCAAGTCTCTAGCATTTTTATAAGCTAAGATAAAGATGTGGCAATATAGTTGCTATGGTAAACAATTTGGTTGCTATGGAGGAGTTAGTGACATCATGTTGTAATCTACTTTCCATTTAGACTAATATAAAGCAACCCCCATGTCTCTACTGTGTTCCGCTTAGAAGATATTTGACATTGAAAGTTATGTCAAAAAGTGGGTGTGGCTTAATTAATTTATGTTAATTCACAAGCAATGATGGGCTGGATAAGTAATTTGCTTCCTTAATACTCGTATGACTTTCCAGTGTCAATCAATTACAGAAGCTCTTTTACAATAGGATCTATGGGATTCATGCTCTATTCATTTCAATGGGCCATTGAAAGTCAATGAGACACCTTTGACCTACTTATTAGTAATCAAGTGCAGCTGCTGGAGTTATCAACTGCCAGATTTTCAAACGAGTCAGCTGACTCAACTGTCAGATTTTCAAACGATGGCAAATCTGCTGGAGAAAATCCGATTTCCATGCCTCAAACAAATAAAGATTATAGAAGAACCGTAAGACATATCCAAATGATTCTTTCTTTGTCAGAAGCAGAAGACCCTAACTAAGAGAATGCTGTAAATTTTGTGAAGGTTTGATTAGAAATAAAAAAATTATGGCGAGCTAGAAAAAGCCTTCATTTGATTCTGTGCAACTGCTCATTTCTGAGAAATCCATACCTCCAAACAAATAAGGATTACGAAAGAAGGACAAGACACATTAAAATATTTCCTTTACTGTTAGAATCACAAGATTTTAAGGAAGAGAATGGTGTAAGTTTTGTGAAGCTGTGATAAAGTTTGAATGATTTATGGCGAGTTATAAATAGCCTGCGATTGAGATTTTGAACAGAATCCACCAGAATTTTTGAATGGAGGTGAATGGAGCAATTATGTGCACTCCTTGTGGTTTAAGCCACCTGGAGTAAAAACCGTGTTTTTTTTAAAAATGAAAATAGCACCAACTGAAAGAGGACAAAAATCTCTACCATTTAGGTATAAAATGTGTGTGTAAAGGTTCATTTTTAGTTGAGAAAACAGTGCAAGAATCAACAAGACTGAGCTTGCTCAAAGTTAGAGTGGGCGATGACATCACCACTCTAGGGCCCCCATAGGGAATGACTTGGGCGATTTTTGGGCCGAAATTCGCGATTTTTACGGAAACCGCTGGTCAAATCGGTCCGAAAAGACATAGCAACTCGAGTGGGAACAGCTTGGACGACCGTGGAAAGTTTCGTGGCTGTAGCTCGAACGGGCTAGGAGGAGAAGCTCTGTAAAATTTTGACGTAGGAAAAGAGAAGAAGAAGAAGAAGAAGAACTAGATTTTAAAGTTTGCACGCAAACTTCGATGTTGGCTTGCGTTGGTACCGTTAATACCTATTTTTTAAAATGTTGTCAATTCCGCAACAATAACATAATCCAACCCCCATGTCTCTATGATTCTCATAAGCTGAGATAGGTACATGCAAAATTGGCTGCTATGGTAACCAGTCTGGTTGCTATGGAGGGGTAAGTGACCTAACATATTGTTCCTCATGTCAACACGAGTAAAATACACCAACCCCCATGTCTCTAAGACTTTCGTAAGCTGAGATAGAGATACGCCATATTGGTTGCTATGGTAACAGTGTGGTTGCTATGGAGGGGTCGCTGACCTAATATATTGTTCCCTATATGAATACGAGTAAATTACAGCAACCCCCATGTCTCTATGATTTTCCTGAGCTGAGATAGGTACATGCAAAATTGGTTGCTATGGTAACCAGTCTGGTTGCTATGGAGGGGTCAGTGACCTAACACAGTGTTCCCCATGTCAATACATCAACCCCCATGTCTCTATGACTTTCCAAAGCTGAGATAGAGCTGCTCCATATTGGTTGCTATGGTAACCAGTTTGGTTGCTATGGAGGGGTCGCTGACCTAATATATTGCTCCCCATATCTATACAGGTAAAATACAGCAACCCCTATCTCTCTATGATTTTCCTAAGCTGAGATAGAGACATGCCATATTGGTTGCTATGGTAACCAGTCTGATTGCTATGGAGGGGTCAGTGACCTAACACATTGTTCCCCATGTCAATACATCAACTCCCATGTCTCTATGACTTTCCAAAGCTGAGATAGAGCTGCGCCATATTGGTTGCTATGGTAACCAGTCTGGTTACTATGGAGAGGTCGCTGACCTAACATATTGTTCCCCATATCAATACGGGTAAAATACGGCAACCCCCATGTCTCTATGATTTTCCTAAGCTGAGAGAGAGTCACGCCATATTGGTTGCTATGGTAACCAGTCTGGTTGCTATGGAGGAGTCATTGACATGATATAATGTTTCAGCTGTCAGTATGGGTGAAGCTTACCAACCCCCAAGTCTCTAGCATTTTCCTAACCCAAGATAGAGATATGCCAATTTAGTTGCTATGGTAATCAATTTGGTTGCTATGGAGGAGTCAGTGACATCATGTTGTAATCTACTTTCCATTTAGAATAATATAAAGCAACCCCCATGTCTGTACTGTGTTCTGTTTAGAAGATATTTGACATCGAAAGTTATGTCAAAAAGTGGGTGTGGCTTAATTAATTTATGTTAATTCACAAGCAATGATGGGCTGGATAAGTGATTTGCTTCCTTAATGCTCGTATGACTTTCCAGTGTCAATCAATTACAGAAGCTCTTTTACAATAGGATTCATGGGATTCATGCTCCATTCATTTCAATGGGCCATTGAAAGTCAATGAGACACCTTTGACCTACTTATTTGAAATCAGCTTGCACCTGGAGTTATCAACTGCCAGATTTTCAAACGAGTCAGCTGCAGTTGGAAATTTAACTGTCAGATTTTCAAACGATGGCAAATCTGCTGGAGAAAGTCCGATTACCATGCCTCAAACAAATAAGGATTACGAAAGAAGGACCAGACATATTGAAATACTTTCTTGACTGTTAGAATCAGAAGATTTTAAGGAAGAGAATGGTATAAAATTTGTGAAGCTGTGATAAGGTTTTGAATGATTTATGGCGAGTTAGAAATAGCCTTCGATTGAGATTTGAAACATTTGCTTGCAGAATTTTTGAATGGAGGTGAATGGAGCAATTATGTGCACTCCTTGTGGTTTAGGCCACCTGGAGTAAAAACGGTGTGTTTTTAAAAAACTTAAACAACACCAACTGAAAGAGGACAAAAATCTCTACCATTTACATATAAAATGTGTGTGTAAAGGTTAATTTTTATTTAAGAAAACTAAAGTATTTTAGCAAGTATCAACAAGACTGAGCTTATTCGAAGTTAGAGTGGGCGATGACATCACCACTCTAGGGGCCCCCATCGAGAAAAAATTTTAAGCTTTTTTGGGAGATTTACACGATTTTTAGGGAAACCGCTGGTCAAATCGGTCCGAAAAGACATAGCAACAAACTACATAACAGCTTTGAGGTGTGTGGAAAGTTTTGTGACAGTAGCTCGAACGGGCTAGGAGGAGATGACGGTAGAATTTTTTTTTAAGAAACGGAAGAAGAAGAAGAATAACTAGATTTTAAAGTTTGCACGCAAACTTCGATGTTGGCTTGCGTTGGTACCGTTAATACCTTTTTTTTAAATGTTGTCAATTCTGCAACAATAACATAATCCAATCCCCATGTCTCTATGATTCTCATAAGCTGAGATAGGTACATGCAAAATTGGTTGCTATGGTAACCAGTCTGGTTGTTATGGAGGGGTCAGTGACCTAACATATTGTTCGCCATGTCAACACGAGTAAAATACACCAACCCCCATGTCTCTATGACTTTCGTGAGCTGAGATAGAGACACGCCATATTGGTTGCTATGGTAACAGTGTGGTTGCTATGGAGGGGTCGCTGACCTAATATATTGTTCCCCATATGCATACGAGTAAATTACAGCAACCCCCATGTCTCTATGATTTTCCTGAGCTGAGATAGGTACATGCAAAATTGGTTGCTATGGTAACCAGTCTGGTTGCTATGGAGGGGTCAGTGACCTAACACATTGTTCCCCATGTCAATACATCAACCCCCATGTCGCTATGACCTTCCAAAGCTGAGATAGAGCTGCGCCATATTGGTTGCTATGGTAACCAGTTTGGTTGCTATGGAGGGGTCGCTGACCTAATATATTGCTCCCCATATCTATACGGGTAAAATACAGCAACCCCCATCTCTCTATGATTTTCCTAAGCTGAGATAGAGACATGCCATATTGGTTGCTATGGTAACCAGTCTGGTTGCTATGGATGTGTCATTAACATAATATAATGTTTCAGCTGTCAGTATGGGTGAAGCTTACCAGCCCCCAAGTCTCTAGCATTTTCCTAAGCGAAGATAGAGATGTGGCAATATAGTTGCTATGGTAAACAATTTGGTTGCTATGGAGGAGTTAGTGACATCATGTTGTAATCTACTTTCCATTTAGACTAATATAAAGCAACCCCCATGTCTCTACTGTGTTCCGTTTAGAAGATATTTGACATTGAAAGTTATGTCAAAAAAGTGGGTGTGGCTTAATTAATTTATGTTAATTCACAAGCAATGATGGGCTGGATAAGTGATTTGCTTTCTTAATGCTCGTATGACTTTCCAGTGTCAATCAATTACAGAATCTCTTTTACAATAGGATCTATGGGGTTCATGCTCCATTCATTTCAATGGGCCATTGAAAGTCAATGAGACACCTTTGACCTACTTATTTGAAATCAGCTTGCACCTGGAGTTATCAACTGCCAGATTTTCAAACGAATCAGCTGCAGCTGGAAATCCAACTGTCAGATTTTTAAACGATGGCAAATCTGCTGGAGAAAATCCGATTTCCATGCCTCAAACAAATAAAGATTATAGAAGAACCGTAAGACATATCGAAATGATTCTTTCTTTGTCAGAAGCAGAAGACCCTAACGAAGAGAATGCTGTAAATTTTGTGAAGGTGTGATTAGAAATAAAAAATTATGGCGAGCTAAAAATAGCCTTCATTTGATTCTGTGCAACTGCTCATTTCTGAGATTTCGATACCTCCAAACAAATAAGGATTACGAAAGAAGGATACGACACATTAAAATATTTCCTTCACTGTGAGAATCACAAGATTTTAAGGAAGAGAATGGTGTAAATTTTGTGAAGCTGTGATAAAGTTTGAATGATTTATGGCGAGTTAAAAATAGCCTGCGATTGAGATTTTAAACAGAATCCACCAGAATTTTGAATGGAGGTGAATGGAGCAATTATGTGCACTCGTTGTGGTTTAGGCCACCTGGAGTAAAAACCGTGTGTTTTTAAAAAATGAAAACAGCACCAACTGAAAGAGGACAAAAATCTCTACCATTTAGGTATAAAATGTGCGTGTAAAGGTTAATTTTTAGTTGAGAAAACAGTGCAAGTAGCAACAAGACTGAACTTGCTCAAAGTTAGAGTGAGCGATGACATCACCACTCTAGGGCCCCCATAGGGAATGACTTGGGCGATTTTTGGGCCGAAATTCGCGATTTTTATGGAAACCGCTGGTCGAATCGGTCCGAAAAGATATAGCAACAAACTACATAACAGCTTTGAGGTGTGTTGAAAGTTTCGTGGCTGTAGCTCGAACGGGCTAGGAGGAGTTGACGGTAATTTTTTTTGTTCTAAGAAGAAGAAGAAGAAGAACTAGATTTTAAAGTTTGCACGCAAACTTCGATGTTGGCTTGCGTTGGTGCCGTTAATACCTATTTTTTTAAATGCTGTCAATTCCGCAACAATAACATAATCCAACCCCCATGTCTATGATTTTCATAAGCTGAGATAGGTACATGCAAAATTGGTTGCTATGGTAACAAGTCTGGTTGCTATGGAGGGTCAGTGACCTAACATATTGTTCCCCATGTCAACACGAGTAAAATACACCAACCCCATGTCTCTATGACTTTCGTAAGCTGAGATAGAGATACGCCATATTGGTTGCTATGGTAACAGTGTGGTTGCTATGGAGGGGTCGCTGACCTAATATATTGTTCCCTATATGAATACGAGTAAATTACAGCAACCCCCATGTCTCTATGATTTTCCTGAGCTGAGATAGGTACATGCAAATTGGTTGCTATGGTAACCAGTCTGGTTGCTATGGAGGGGTCAGTGACCTAACACATTGTTCCCCATGTCAATACATCAACCCCTATGTCTCTATGACTTTCCAAAGCTGAGATAGAGCTGCGCCATATTGGTTGCTATGGTAACCAGTTTGGTTGCTATGGAGAGGTCGCTGACCTAATATATTGCTCCCCATATCTATACGGGTAAAATACAGCAACCCCCATCTCTCTATGATTTTCCTAAGATGAGATAGACATGCCATATTGGTTGCTATGGTAACCAGTCTGGTTGCTATGGAGGAGTCAGTGACATCATGTTGTAATCTACTGTCCATTTAGAATAATATAAAGCAACCCCCATGTCTCTACTGTGTTCCGTTCAGAAGATATTTGACATCGATAGTTTTGTAAAAAAGTGGGTGTGGCTTAATTATTTTATGTTAAATCACAAGGAATATTTGGCTGGATAAGTGATTTGCTTCTTTATTTCTAGTATGACTTTCCAGTGTCAATCAATTACAGAAGCTCTTTTACATTAGGATCTATGGAGTTCATGCTCCATTCATTTCAATGGGCCATTGAAAGTCTATGAGACACCTTTGACCTACTTATTAGTAATCGAGTGCAGCTGCTGCAAAGGGCCAACTGTCAGATTTTCAAATGATGGCAAATCTGCTGGAGAAAATCCGATTTTCATGCCTCAAACAAATAAAGATTATAGAAGAACCGTGAGACATATCCAAATGATTCTTTCTTTGTCAGAAGCAGAAGACCCTAACGAAGAGAATGCTGTAAATTTTGTGAAGGCTTGATTAGAAATAAAAAAATTATGGCGAGCTAGAAAAAGCCTTCATTTGATTCTGTGCAACTGCTCATTTCTGAGAAATCCATACCTCTAAACAAATAAGGATTACGAAAGAAGGACAAGACACATTAAAATATTTCCTTTACTGTTAGAATCACAAGATTTCAAGGAAGAAAATGGTGTAAGTTTTGTGAAGCTGTGATAAAGTTTGAATGATTTATGGCGAGTTATAAATAGCCTGCGATTGAGACTTTGAACAGAATCCACCAGAATTTTTGAATGGAGGTGAATGGAGCAATTAAGTGCACTCCTTGTGGTTTAGGCCACCTGGAGTAAAAACCGTGTGTTTTTTTTAAAATGAAAACAGCACCAACTGAAAGAGGACAAAAATCTCTACCATTTAGATATAAAATGTGTGTGTAAAGGTTAATTTTTAGTTGAGAAAACAGTGCAAGTAGCAACAAGACTGAGCTTGCTCAAAGTTAGAGTGAGCGATGACATCACCACTCTAGGGCTCCCATAGGGAATGACTTGGGCGATTTTTGGGCCGAAATTCGCGATTTTTACGGAAACCGCTGGTCAAATCGGTTCGAAAAGACATAGCAACTCGAGTGGGAACAGCTTGGACGACCGTGGAAAGTTTCGTGGCTGTAGCTCGAACGGGCTAGGAGGAGAAGCGTTGTAAAATTTTGACGTGGGAAAAGAGAAGAATAATAATAAGTTTAAGAGAGATAACAATATGTTGGCTCTGCAAGCCAACATAATAAGTTTAAGAGCAATATCAATATGTTGGCTTTGCAAGCCAACATAATAAGTTTAAGAGCAATATCAATATGTTGGCTTTGCAAGCAAGCCAACATAATAAGTTTAAGTGCAATATCAATATGTTGGCTTTGCAAGCCAACATAACAACAAACAGTGACCCGATGGAAGGTCCGGCGCTAGGCACGGACAGCTTGATCACTCTCTAACTAGCCGGAGCGTAATTTACTCAGATGAAAAAACTGCTTCTCTGGCTGGTCCACAATTTTTAGTTTTTATCTACACTCTTCTTCTCGTTGGCATTTTTTATTTTTATTTTTTTAAACCATGTCCCAATCGGGAGCCAACAAAGGGCATTTGTGACAAAACCAAGAGCAAGAAAGATATAAAGGAAAAACAAACCTAACACTTTAACCACCGACCGTAACAATCAAGTCTTCCTCAATTATAATTGCTTTAGACTAAATTTTAATCTTTCAGTCATTAAAATTATTATATCTATCAACAAATGTTATTTCTGAAACTTGGATAGTTGTTTGTTTTAAAAAATGAAATTATGAATCTAAAACACATCTGTTTATGCTCTCATTCCTTGTTAAAGAAATAATTTTTAAATTAGGACAAAATAAATTTAGATAGCATTCACATTTCACACTCCTCTTCTTCTTCCACTTCTCTGGACAGCAGTAAGGGCATTGTGTAGGGGGGTGGTTTATCATCCTTTTTTTCTATGGCAGCCACAATCACCCTGTTACACAATGATCTTATGCATGGGATACAACAACATCCAC
>SRMA01025023.1:0-11319 GCA_007224835.1 Danionella cerebrum | reverse complement strand
CAAAAATCTCTACCATTTAGATATAAATGTGTGTGTAAAGGTTAATTTTTAGTTGAGAAAACAGTGCAAGTAGCAACAAGACTGAGCTTGCTCAAAGTTAGAGTGAGCCTTGACATCACCACTCTAGGGCTCCCATAGGGAATGACTTGGGCGATTTTTGGGCCGAAATTCGCGATTTTTACGGAAACCGCTGATCAAATCGGTCCGAAGAGATATAGCAACAAACTACATAACAGCTTTGAGGTGTGTTGAAAGTTTCGTGGCTGTAGCTCTTACGGGCTAGGAGGAGTAGTGTTGAGAATTTTTGTCAGAAGAAAAGAGAAGAAGAAGAATAACTAGATTTTAAAGTTTGCACGCAAACTTCGATGTTGGCTTGCGTTGGTACCGTTAATACCTATTTTTTTAAATGTTGTCAATTCCGCAACAATAACATAATCCAACCCCCATGTCTCTATGATTCTCATAAGCTGAGATAGGTACATGCAATATTGGTTGCTATGGTAACCAGTCTGGTTGCTATGGAGGTGTCAGTGACCTAACATATTGTTCCCCATGTCAACACGAGTAAAATACACCAACCCCCATGTCTCTATGACTTTCGTAAGCTGAGATAGAGATACGCCATATTGGTTGCTATGGTAACAGTGTGGTTGCTATGGAGGGGTCGCTGACCTAATATATTGTTCCCTATATGAATACGAGAAAATTACAGCAACCCCCATGTCTCTATGATTTTCCTGAGCTGAGATAGGTACATGCAAAATTGGTTGCTATGGTAACCAGTCTGGTTGCTATGGAGGGGTCAGTGACCTAACACATTGTTCCCCATGTCAATACATCAACCCCCATGTCTCTATGACTTTCCAAAGCTGAGATAGAGCTGCGCCATATTGGTTGCTATGGTAACCAGTTTGTTGCTATGGAGGCGTCGCTGACCTAATATATTGCTCCCCATATCTATACGGGTAAAATACAGCAACTCCCATCTCTCTATGATTTTCCTAAGCTGAGATAGAGCTGCGCCATATTGGTTGCTATGGTAACCAGTCTGGTTGCTATGGAGGTGTCATTAACATAATATGTTTCAGCTGTCAGTATGGGTGAAGCTTACTAGCCCCCAAGTCTCTAGCATTTTCCTAAGCTAAGATAGAGATGTGGCTATATAGTTGCTATGGTAAACAATTTGGTTGCTATGGAGGAGTTAGTGACATCATGTTGTAATCTACTTTTCATTTAGAATAATATAAGCAACCCCCATGTCTCTACTGTGTTCCGTTTAGAAGATATTTGACATTGAAAGTTATGTCAAAAAGTGGGTGTGGCTTAATTAATTTATGTTAATTCACAAGCAATGATGGGCTGGATAAGTAATTTGCTTCCTTAATGCTTGTATGACTTTCCAGTGTCAATCAATTACAGAAGCTCTTTTACATTAGGATCGATGGGGTTCATGCGCCATTCATTTCAATGGGCCATTGAAAGTCAATGAGACACCTTTGACCTACTTATTTGAAATCAGCTTGCACCTGGAGTTATCAACTGCCAGATTTTCAAACGAGTCAGCTGACTCAACTGTCAGATTTTCAAACGATGGCAAATCTGCTGGAGAAAATCCAATTATCATGCCTCAAACAAATAAAGATTATAGAAGAACCGTAAGACATATCGAAATGATTCTTTCTTTGTCAGAAGCAGAAGACCCTAACGCAGAGAATGCTGTAATTTTTGTGAAGGTGTGATTAGAAATAAAAAAATTATGGCGAGCTACAAATTGCCTTCATTTGATTCTGTGCAACTGCTCATTTCTGAGAAATCCATACTTCCAAACAAATAAACATTACGAAAGAATGAACAGAGGTATTGAAATATTTCTTTTACTGTTAGAATCCCAAGATTTTAAGGAAGAGAATGGTGTAAATTTTGTGAAGCTGTGATAAAGGGTGAATGATTTATGGCGAGTTAAAAATAGCCTGCGATTGAGATTTTAAACAGAATCCACCAGAATTTTTGAATGGAGGTGAATGGAGCAATTAAGTGCACTCCTTGTGGTTTAGGCCACCTGGAGTAAAAACCGTGTGTTTTTTAAAAATGAAAACAGCACCAACTGAAAGAGGACAAAATCTCTACCATTTAGGTATAAAATGTGTGTGTAAAGGTTAATTTTTAGTTGAGAAAACAGTGCAAGTAGCAACAAGACTGTGCTTGCTCAAAGTTAGAGTGGGCGATGACATCACCACTCTAGGTCTCCCATAGGGAATGACTTGAGCGATTTTTGGGCCGAAATTCGCGATTTATACGGAAACCGCTGGTCCAATCAGTCCGAAGAGATATAGCAACTCGAGTGGGAACAGTCTGGACGACCGTGGAAAGTTTCGTGGCTGTAGCTCGAACGGGCTAGGAGGAGAAGCGTTGTAAAATTTTGACGTGGGAAAAGAGAAGAATAATAACTAGATTTTAAAGTTTGCACGCAAACTTCGATGTTGGCTTGCGTTGGTACCGTTAATACCTTTTTTTTTAAATGTTGTCAATTCCGCAACAATAACATAATCCAACTCTCATGTCTCTATGATTCTCATAAGCTGAGATAGGTACATGCAAAATTGGTTGCTATGGTAACCAGTCTGGTTGTTATGGAGGGGTCAGTGACCTAACATATTGTTCCCCATGTCAACACGAGTAAAATACACCAACCCCCATGTCTCTATGACTTTCGTAAGCTGAGATAGAGATACGCCATATTGGTTGCTATGGTAACAGTGTGGTTGCTATGGAGGGGTCGCTGACCTAATATATTGTTCCCCATATGCATACGAGTAAATTACAGCAACCCCCATGTCTCTATGATTTTCCTGAGCTGAGATAGGTACATGCAAAATTGGCTGCTATGGTAACCAGTCTGGTTGCTATGGAGGGGCCAGTGACCTAACACATTGTTCCCCATGTCAATACATCAACCCCCATGTCTCTATGACCTTCCAAAGCTGAGATAGAGCTGCGCCCTATTGGTTGCTATGGTAACCAGTTTGGTTGCTATGGAGGGGTCGCTGACCTAATATATTGCTCCCAATATTTATACGGGTAAAATACAGCAACTCCCATCTCTCTATGATTTTCCTGAGCTGAGATAGAGACATGCCATATTGGTTGCTATGGTAACCAGTCTGGTTGCTATGGAGGTGTCATTAACATAATATGTTTCAGCTGTCAGTATGGGTGAAGCTTACCAGCCCCCAAGTCTCTAGCATTTTCCTAAGCTAAGATAGAGATGTGGCAATATAGTTGCTATGGTAAACAATTTGGTTGCTATGGAGGAGTCAGTGACATCATGTTGTAATCTACTTTCCATTTAGACTAATATAAAGCAACCCCCATGTCTCTACTGTGTTCCGTTTAGAAGATATTTGACATTGAAAGTTATGTCAAAAAGTGGGTGTGGCTTAATGATTTTATGTTAATTCACATGCAATGATGGGCTGGATAAGTGATTTGCTTTCTTAATGCTCGTATGACTTTCCAGTGTCAATCAATTACAGAAGCTCTTTTACAATAGGATCTATGGGGTTCATGCTCCATTCATTTCAATGGGCCATTGAAAGTCAATGAGACACCTTTGACCTACTTATTTGAAATCAGCTTGCACCTGGAGTTATCAACTGCCAGATTTTCAAACGAATCAGCTGCAGCTGGAAATCCAACTGTCAGATTTTTAAACGATGGCAAATCTGCTGGAGAAAATCCGATTTCCATGCCTCAAACAAATAAAGATTATTGAAGAACCGTAAGACATATCGAAATGATTCTTTCTTTGTCAGAAGCAGAAGACCCTAACGAAGAGAATGCTGTAAATTTTGTGAAGGTGTGATTAGAAATAAAAACATTATGGCGAGCTAAAAATAGCCTTCATTTGATTCTGTGCAACTGCTCATTTCTGAGATTTCGATACCTCCAAACAAATAAGGATTACGAAAGAAGGATATGACACATTAAAATATTTCCTTCACTGTGAGAATCACAAGATTTTAAGGAAGAGAATGGTGTAAATTTTGTGAAGCTGTGATAAAGTTTGAATGATTTATGGCGAGTTACAAATAGCCTACGATTGAGATTTTAAACAGAATCCACCAGAATTTTTGAATGGAGGTGAATGGAGCAATTATGTGCACTCGTTGTGGTTTAGGCCACCTGGCGTAAAAACCGTGTGTTTTTTAAAAATGAAAACAGCACCAACTGAAAGAGGACAAAAATCTCTACCATTTAGGTATAAAATGTGTGTGTAAAGGTTAATTTTTAGTTGAGAAAACAGTGCAAGTAGCAACAAGACTGAACTTGCTCAAAGTTAGAGTGAGCGATGACATCACCACTCTAGGGCTCCCATAGGGAATGACTTGGGCGATTTTTGGGCCGAATTTTATGATTTTTGGGGTAACCGCAAGTGCAATCGGTTCGAAAAGACATAGCAACTCGAGTGGGAACAGTTTGGACGACCGTGGAAAGTTTCGTGGCTGTGGCTCGAACGGCCTAGGAGGAGATACAATTTGAAATTTGGCTCAGAAGAAGAAGAAGAAGAAGAAAAAGAATAATAATAAGTTTAAACACAATAACAATATGTTGGCTTTGCAAGCAAGCCAACATAATAATAAGTTTAGGAGAGATAACAATATGTTGGCTCTGCAAGCCAACATAATAAGTTTAGGTGCAATATCAATATGTTGGCTTTGCAAGCAAGCCAACATAATAAGTTTAAATCAGATAACAATATGTTGGCTTTTGCAAGCAAGCCAACATAACTAGATTTTAAAGTTTGCACGCAAACTTCGATGTTGGCTTGCGTTGGTGCCGCTAATACCTTTTTTTTAAATGTTGTCAATTCCGCAACAATAACATAATCCAACCCTCATGTCTCTATGATTCCCATAGGCTGAGATAGGTACATGCAAAATTGGTTGCTATGGTAACAAGTCTGGTTGCTATGGAGGGGTCAGTGACCCAACATATTGTTCCCCATGTCAACATGAGTAAAATACACCAACCGCCATGTCTCTATGACTTTCGTAAGCTGAGATAGAGATACGCCATATTGGTTGCTATGGTAACAGTGTGGTTGCTATGGAGGGGTCGCTGACCTAATATATTGTTCCCCATATGAATACGAGTAAATTACAGCAACCCCCATGTCTCTATGGTTTCCCTGAGCTGAGATAGATACATGCAAAATTGGTTGCTATGGTAACCAGTCTGGTTGCTATGGAGGGGTCAGTGACCTAACACATTGTTCCCCATGTCAATACATCAACCCCTATGTCTCTATGACTTTCCAAAGCTGAGATAGAGCTGTGCCATATTGGTTGCTATGGTAACCAGTTTGGTTGCTATGGAGGGGTCGCTGACCTAATATATTGCTCCCCATATCTATACGGGTAAAATACAGCAACCCCATCTCTCTATGATTTTCCTAAGCTGAGATAGAGACATGCCATATTGGTTGCTATGGTAACCAGTCTGGTTGCCATGGAGGTGTCATTAACATAATATAATGTTTCAGCTGTCAGTATGGGTGAAGTTACCAGCCCCCAAGTCTCTAGCATTTTCCTAAGCTAAGATAGAGATGTGGCAATATAGCTGCTATGGTAAACAATTTGGTTGCTATGGAGGAGTTAGTGACATCATGTTGTAATCTACTTTCCATTTAGACTAATATAAAGCAACCCCCATGTCTCTACTGTATTTCGTTTAGAAGATATTTGACATTGAAAGTTATGTCAAAAAGTGGGTGTGGCTTAATTAATTTATGTTAATTCACAATCAATGATGGGCTGGATAAGTAATTTGCTTCCTTAATGCTTGTATGACTTTCCAGTGTCAATCAATTACAGAAGCTCTTTACATTAGGATCTATGGGGTTCATGCTCCATTCATTTCAATGGGCCATTTAAAGTCAATGAGACACCTTTGACCTACTTATTTGAAATCAGCTTGCACCTGGAGTTATCAACTGCCAGATTTTCAAACGAGTCAGCTGACTCAACTGTCAGATTTTCAAACGATGGCAAATCTGCTGGAGAAAATCCGATTTCCATGCCTCAAACAAATAAAGATTATAGAAGAACCGTAAGACATATCGAAATGATTCTTTCTTTGTCAGAAGCAGAAGACCCTAACGAAGAGAATGCTGTAATTTTGTGAAGTTGTGATTAGAAATAAAAAAATTATGGCGAGCTACAAATAGCCTTCATTTGACTCTGTGTAACTGCTCATTTTAGAGAAATCCATACCCTCAAACAAATAAACATTACGAAAGAATGAACAGAGGTATTGAAATATTTCTTTTACTGTTAGAATCCCAAGATTTTAAGGAAGAGAATGGTGTAAATTGTGTGAAGCTGTGATAAAGTGTGAATGATTTATGGCGAGTTAAAAATAGCCTGCGATTGAGATTTTAAACAGAATCCACCAGAATTTTTGAATGGAGGTGAATGGAGCAATTAAGTGCACTCCTTGTGGTTTAGGCCACCTGGAGTAAAAACCGTGTGTTTTTTTAAAACGAAAACAGCACCAACTGAAAGAGGACAAAAATCTCTCCCATTTAGATATAAAATGTGTGTGTAAAGGTTACTTTTTAGTTGAGAAAACAGTGCAAGTATCAACAAGACTGAGCTTGCTCGAAGTTAGAGTGGGCGATGACATCACCACTCTAGGGCCCCCATAGGAAATGACTTGGGCGATTTTTGGGCCGAAATTCGCGATTTTTACGGAAACCGCTGGTCAAATCGGTTCGAAAAGACATAGCAACTCGAGTGGGAACAGCTTGGACGACCGTGGAAAGTTTTGTGGCTGTAGCTCGAACGGGCTAGGAGGAGTAGCTGTCAGAATTTTTGTCAGAAGAAGAAGCCGGAAGAAGAATAATAACTAGATTTTAAAGTTTGCACGCAAACTTCGATGTTGGCTTGCGTTGGTGCCGTTAATACCTATTTTTTAAAATGTTGTCAGTTCCGCAACAATAACATAATCCAACCCCCATGTCCCTATGATTCTCATAAGCTGAGATAGGTACATGCAAATTGGTTGCTATGGTAACCAGTCTGGTTGCTATGGAGGGGTCAGTGACTTAACACATTGTTCCTCATGTCAACACAAGTAAAATACACCAACCCCCATGTCTCTATGACTTTCGTAAGCTGAGATAGAGATACGCCATATTGGTTGCTATGGTAACAGTGTGGTTGCTATGGAGGGGTCGCTGACCTAATATATTGTTCCCCATATGAATACGAGTAAATTACAGCAACCCCCATGTCTCTATGATTTTCCTGAGCTGAGATAGAGACATGCCATATTGGTTGCTATGGTAACCAGTCTGGTTGCTATGGAGGGGTCAGTGACCTAACACATTGTTCCTCATGTCAATACATCAACCCCCATGTCTCTATGACTTTCCAAAGCTGAGATAGAGCTGTGCCATATTGGTTGCTATGGTAACCAGTCTGGTTGCTATGGAGAGGTCGCTGACCTAACATATTGTTCCCCATATCAATACGGGTAAAATACGGCAACCCCCATGTCTCTATGATTTTCCTAAGCTGAGAGAGAGTCATGCCATATTGGTTGCTATGGTAACCAGTCTGGTTGCTATGGAGGCGTCATTGACATGATATAATGTTTCAGCTTTCACTATGGGTGAAGCTTACCAACCCCCAAGTCTCTAGCATTTTTCTAACCGAAGATAGAGATATGCCAATTTAGTTGCTATGGTAAACAATTTGGTTGCTGTGGAGGAGTCAGTGACATCATGTTGTAATCTACTTTACATTTAGAATAATATAAAGCAACCCCCATGTCTGTACTGTGTTCTGTTTAGAAGATATTTGACATCGAAAGTTATGTCAAAAGTGGGTGTGGCTTAATTATTTTATGTTAAATCACAAGCAATGATTGGCTGGATAAGTGATTTGCATCCTTAACGCTGGTATGACTTTCCAGTGTCAAGCAAATACAGAAGCTCTTTTACAATAGGATCTATGGGGTTCATGCTCCATTCATTTCAATGGGCCATTGAAAGTCAATGAGACACCTTTGACCTACTTATTTGAAATCAGCTTGCACCTGGAGTTATCAACTGCCAGATTTTCAAACGAGTCAGCTGACTCAACTGTCAGTTTTCTTAAACGATGGCAAATCTGCTGGAGAAAATCCGATTTCCATGCCTCAAACAAATAAAGATTATAGAAGAACCATAAGACATATCGAAATGATTCTTTCTTTGTCAGAAGCAGAAGACCCTAACGAAGAGAATGCTGTAATTTTTGTGAAGGTGTGATTAGAAATAAAAAAATTATGGCGAGCTACAAATAGCCTTCATCTGATTCTGTGCAACTGCTCATTTCAGAGAAATCCATACCCTCAAACAAATAAGGATTACGAAAGAATGAACAGAGGTATTGAAATATTTCTTTTACTGTTAGAATCCCAAGATTTTAAGGAAGAGAATGGTGTAAATTCTGTGAAGCTGTGATAAAGTGTGAATGATTTATGGCGAGTTAAAAATAGCCTGCGATTGAGATTTAAAACAGAATCCACCAGAATTTTTGAATGGAGGTGAATGGAGCAATTAAGTGCACTCCTTGTGGTTTAGGCCACCTGGAGTAAAAACCGTGTGTTTTTAAAAAATGAAAACAGCACCAACTGAAAGAGGACAAAAATCTCTACCATTTAGATATAAAATGTGTGTGTAAAGGTTAATTTTTAGTTGAGAAAATGGTGCAAGTAGCAACAAGACTGAGCTTGCTCAAAGTTAGAGTGAGCGATGACATCACCACTCTAGGGCCCCCATAGGGAATGACTTGGGCGATTTTTGGGCCGAAATTCGCGATTTTTACGGAAACCGCTGGTCAAATCGGTCCGAAAAGACATAGCAACTCGAGTGGGAACAGCTTGGACGACCGTGGAAAGTTTCGCGGCTGTAGCTCGAAAGGGCTAGGAGGAGAAGCGTTGTAAATTTTTGACGTAGGAAAAGAGAAGAAGAATAATAATAAGTTTAAGAGAGATAACAATATGTTGGCTCTGCAAGCCAACATAACTAGATTTTAAAGTTTGCACGCAAACTTCGATGTTGGCTTGCGTTGGTGCAGTTAATACCTATTTTTTTAAATGTTGGCAATTCTGCAACAATAACATAATCCAACCCCCATGTCTCTATGATTCTCATAAGCTGAGATAGGTACATGCATAATTGGTTGCTATGGTAACCAGTCTGGTTGCTATGGAGGGGTCAGTGACCTAACACATTGTTCCCCATGTCAATACATCACCCCCCATGTCTCTATGACTTTCCAAAGCTGAGATAGAGCTGCGCCTTATTGGTTGCTATGGTAACCAGTTTGGTTGCTATGGAGGGGTCGCTGACCTAATATATTGCTCCCTATATCTATACGGGTAAAATACAGCAACCCCCAACTCTCTATGATTTTCCTAAGCTGAGATAGAGACATGCCATATTGGTTGCCATGGTAACCAGTCTGGTTGCTATGGAGGGGTCAGTGACCTAACACATTGTTCCCCATGTCAATACATCAACCCCCATGTCTCTATGACTTTCCAAAGCTGAGATAGAGCTGCGCCATATTGGTTGCTATGGTAACCAGTTTGGTTGCTATGGAGGGGTCGCTGACCTAATATATTGCTCCCCATATCTATACGGGTAAAATACAGCAACCCCCATCTCTCTATGATTTTCCTAAGCTGAGATAGAGACATGCCATATTGGTTGCTATGGTAACCAGTCTGGTTGCTATGGAGGAGTCAGTGACATCATGTTGTAATCTACTTTCCATTTAGAATAATATAAAGCAACCCCCATGTCTCTACTGTGTTCCGTTCAGAAGATATTTGACATCGATAGTTTTGTAAAAAAGTGGGTGTGGCTTAATTATTTTATGTTAAATCACAAGCAATGATTGGCTGGATAAGTGATTTGCTTCCTTAATGCTGGTATGACTTTCCAGTGTCAATCAATTACAGAAGCTCTTTACAATAGGATCTATGGGATTCATGCTCCATTCATTTCAATGAGCCATTGAAAGTCTATGAGACACCTGTGACCTACTTATTTGAAATCAGCTGCACCTGCTGGAGTTATCAACTGCCAGATTTTTAAACGAGTCAGCTGCAGCTGGAAATTTAACTGTCAGATTTTCAAACGATGGCAAATCTGCTGGAGAAAATCCGATTTCCATGCCTCAAACAAATAAAGATTATAGAAGAACCGTAAGACATATCGAAATGATTCTTTCTTTGTCGGAAGCAGAAGACCCTAACGAAGAGAATGCTGTAATTTTTGTGAAGGTGTGATTAGAAATAAAAAAATTATGGCGAGCTACAAATAGCCTTTATTTGATTCTGTGCAACTGCTCATTTCAGAGAAATCCATACCCTCAAACAAATAAGGATTACGAAAGAATGACCAGAGTTATTGAAATATTTCTTTTACTGTTAGAATCCCAAGATTTTAAGGAAGAGAATGGTGTAAATTTTGTGAAGCTGTGATAAAGTTTGAATGATTTATGGCGAGTTAAAAATAGCCTGCGATTGAGATTTTAAACAGAATCCACCAGAATTTTTGAATGGAGGTGAATGGAGCAATTATGTGCACTCGTTGTGGTTTAGGCCACCTGGAGTAAAAACCGTGTGTTTTTTTAAAATGAAAACAGCACCAACTGAAAGAGGACAAAAATCTCTACCATTTAGGTATAAAATGTGTGTGTAAAGGTTAATTTTAGTTGAGAAAACAGTGCAAGTAGCAACAAGACTGAGCTTGCTCAAAGTTAGAGTGGGCGATGACATCACCACTCTAGGTCTCCCATAGGGAATGACTTGAGCGATTTTTGGGCCGAAATTCGCGATTTATACGGAAACCGCTGGTCCAATCGGTCCGAAGAGATATAGCAACTCGAGTGGGAACAGTTTGGACGACCGTGGAAAGTTTCGTGGCTGTAGCTCGAACGGGCTAGGAGGAGTAGCTGTCAGAATTTTTGTCAGAAGAAGAAGAAGAAGAAGAAGAAGCCGGAAGAATAATAATAAGTTTAAGTGAGATAACAATATGTTGGCTCTGCAAGCCAACATAACTAGAAAGTGCATTTCCTAGCGGAAAATGCGTGTGAATGCAGAGAGCTGAAAGAGAATGCTTAAAATTGCTGAATTCCTTGGCTAAATGGTGAAACATTAGAGAGTTACATTGTCAAAAGTTGAAAGTTGAAGCTAAAAGGTGAAACATTATAAAGTTGAAAATGTCAAAAGTTGAAAGCTGAAGCTGAAACATTGTAAAGT
>SRMA01025013.1:7576-19947 GCA_007224835.1 Danionella cerebrum | reverse complement strand
AGCTGAGATAGAGATGTGTCAATTTGGTTGCTATGGTAACCAGTATGGTTGCTATGGAGGGGTCAGTGACATTATATAATGTTCCCTGTGTTACCACAAGTCATTTAGACCAACTCCTGTGTCTCTCTCATTTTCCTAAGCTGAGATAGAGATGTGTCAATTTGGTTGCTATGGTAACCAATATGGTTGCTATGGAGGGGTCAGTGACATTATATAATGTTCCCTGTGTGACTACAAGTCATTTGGATAAACTCCCGTATCTCTCTCGTTTTCCTAAGCTGAGATAGAGATGTGTCAATTTGGTTGCTATGGTAACCAGTATGGTTGCTATGGAGAGGTCAGTGACATTATATAATGTTCCCTGTGTGACTAAAAGTCATTTAGACCAACTCCCGCGTCTCTCTCATTTTCCTAAGCTGAGATAGAGATGTGTCAATTTGGTTGCTTTGGTAACCAGAATGGTTGCTATGGAGGGGTATATGACATTATATAATGTTCCCTTTCTGACTACAAGTCATTTAAACCAACTCCCATGTCTCTAGCATTTTCCTAAGCTGAGATAGAGATGTGTCAATTTGGTTGCTATGGTAACCAGTATGGTTGCTATGGAGGGGTCATTGACATTATATAATGTTCCCTGTGTTACCACAAGTCAGTTAGACCAACTCCCGTGTCTCTCTCATTTTCCTAAGATGAGATAGAGATGTGTCAGCTGGGTTGCTATGGTAACCAGTATGGTTGCTATGGAGGGGTCATTGACATTTTATAAGGTTCCCTGTTTGACTACAAGTCAATTAGACCAACTCCTGTGTCTCTAGCATTTACCTAGGCTGAGATAAAGATTATCCAATTTGGTTGCTATGGTAAATAATCTGGTTGCTATGGATGAGTTGGTGACATCATGTTGTAATCTACATTCAACTTAGATAAATATAAAACAACTCCCATGTTTCTACGATGTTCCACTTAGAAGATATTTGACATTCAAAAATAATGTTGAAAAGTGGGCGTGGCTTGATGAATTTATGTTAAATCATAAGCAATGATTGGCTGGATTAGTTATATGCATCCTTAATGTTGCTATGACTCTCCATTGTGAACCAATTACAAAAGCTATTTTACAATAGTATCATATGGGAATCAATTTCCCCATTGAAATGAATGGCAGCAATGCATCTCTATGGCCCATTGTGAGTCTATGGAAAGGCTAAGCCAATCAAATTTCGTTATTCAAATTAGTTGATTAACAGCTGCCTCCAACTGCCACTTTTTGAATCGAGGAGACATTTCTCAGATGTTGACCATGCCTCAAACAAATAAACATTACAAAATAACCGTAAGACATATCGAGATGATTCTTTCTTTGTGAGAAGCAGAAGGCCTCAATGAAGATTATTATGTAAATTTTTTAACAATATGTGGAAAATTCTAGGTGTTATGGCGAGTTATAAAAAGCCTTTATTTAAAACTTTGGAGCATAATTTTCTGGGTGAAATGCATTGATCTTAATGGAGCAATTTGCTTCCCTCGTTAAGGTTTAGCCCTCCTAGTTTAAAAACCGTAGGTCATATGAAAGAAACAACTGCATCTTTGGAAAGAGGACAAATTTCTCTACTACTTTAATATAATTTTTGTGCATAAAGGGTAAAGTTTAGTTTAGGAGAGAGGAATTGATGAAGAAGTTTGAGATGTGAAAAATTAGAGTGGAAGCTAGAGTGGAGCAGAATTAGGTCAAAATCCAAATTCTTTATTAAACTTAAACTGTGATTTATAAAAATCTGTAAAAGATATGAAAAAGCTGAAAAAATATTTTAAAAGCTGTAAATGTGCTGAATTGTTTAAAATTTTAATGATTGCTCTAGCTTAAAGTATGCTGAAGATATGAAGGTTGAAAAAAAGCTGAAGATTTAAAGAGATTTGAAGTGTTTCCCATTCATTTCAATGGTAAAAATATTTTAAATAAAGTTTAATTTTATAAAAAGTATAAAAGATATGAAAAAGCTGAAAAGTTCGTATAAAAGCTGAAAATGTGTAGAATTGTTGAAAATTTTAATGGTTTTTTTAGCTGAAAGTTTGCTGAAGTTATAAAGGCTGGAAGTTTACCGAAATTTGAAGATTCTCCCCATTCATTTCAATGGGAAAATTATTTTAAATAAAGTTAAATTTTATAAAAAGTATAAAACATTTTAATTAGAAAACTACGAGCAATCCATTCCAAAAGAAGCTGAACATTTTGATGTTTGAATGGTGTTTCTAGCTTAAAGTATGCGGAAGTAGTTAGCCGTCAAAAAGTGGGAGAATAATAATAATAACTAGAAAGTGCATTTCCTAGCGGAAAATGCGTGTGAATGCAGAGAGCTGAAAAGGGAATGCTCAAATTGCTGAATTCCTTGGCTGAAGAGTGAAACATTAGAAAGTTTCAAAAGCTGAAGCTGAAACATTGTAAATTTGAAATATGTAAAGTTGAAAGTGGATGCTGAAGGGTGAAAAATTAGAAAGTAGAAAGTGTTAAAAATTAAAAGTGGGAGCTGAAAGGTAAAACATTAGAAAGTTAAAGTGTCAAAAGTTGAAAGTTCAAGCTAAAACATAAAAACATTATAAAGTTAAAAATGTCAAAAGTTGAAAGCTAAAGCTGAAACATTGTAAAGTTGAAATATGTCAAGTTGAAAGTGGAAGCTGAATGTTAAAAAATTAGAAAGTTGAAAGTGTCAAAAGTTGAAAGTGTCAAAAGTTGAAAGTGGAAGCTGAAAGGTGAAACATTGTAAAGTTGAAAATATCAAAAGTTGAAAGTGGAGGCTGAAAGTTGAAACATTCTAAAGTTGAAAATGTATAAAGTTGAAAGGTGAAGCATTGTAAAGTTGAAAGTGTCAAAAATAGAAAGTGGAAGCTGAAGGTGAAACTTTTGAAAGTTCAAAGTGTCAAAAGTTCAAAGTGGAAGCTGAAAGGTATAATATAAGTAAGTTGAAATTCTGTCTAGCATTTTCCTAATCTAAGATAAAGATATGGCAATTACGTTGCTGTGGTAAAAAGTCTGGTCGCTCTGAACACGTCATTTACATAATAGATTGTTCCCAGTGTCACTATGAGTGAAACAAAACAACCCCCATGTCTCTAGCATTTTCCAAAGCTGATATAGGGATATGCCAATTTGGTTGCTATGGTAACCAGTATGGTTGCTATGGAGGGGTCAGTGACATTATATAATGTTCCCTGTGTGACTACAAGTCATTTAGACCACCTCCCGTGTCTCCCGCATTTTCCTAAGCTGAGATAGAGATGTGTCAATTTGGTTGCTATGTTAACCAGTATGGTTGCTATGGAGGAGTCAGTGACATTATATAATGTTCCCTGTGTGACTGCAAGTCATTTAGACCAACTCCAGTGTCTCTCTCATTTTCCTAAGCTGAGATAGAGATGTGTCAATTTGGTTGCTATGGTAACCAGTATGGTTTCTATGGAGGGTCAGTGACATTATATAATGTTCCCTGTGTGACTACAAGTCATTTAGACCAACTCCCGTGTCCCTCTCATTTTCCTAAGCTGAGATAGAGATGTGTCAATTTGGTTGCTATGGTAACCAGTATGGTTGCTATGGAGGGGTAAATGACATTATATGATGTTCCCTGTGTGACTACAAGTCATTTAGACCAACTCCTGTGTCTCTGTCGTTTTCCAAAGCTGAGATAGAGATGTGTCAACTAGGTTGCTATGGTAACCAGCATGGTTGCTATGGAGGGGTCAGTGACATTATATAATGTTCCTGTGTGACTACAAGTCATTTAGACCAACTCCCGTGTCTCTCTCATTTTCCTAAGCTGAGATAGAGATGTGTCAATTTGGTTGCTATGGTAACCGGTATGGTTGCTGGGGAGGGGTAAGTGACATTATATAATGTTCCCTGTGTGACTACAAGTCATTTAGACCAACTCCCGTGTCTCTCTCATTTTCCTAAGCTGAGATAGAGATGTGTCAATTTGGTTGCTATGGTAACCAGTATGGTTGCTATGGAGGGGTCAGTGACATTATATAATGTTCCCTGTGGAACTACAAGTCATTTAGACGAACTCCCGTGTCTCTCTCATTTTCCTAAGCTGAGATAGACATGTGTCAATTAGGTTGCTATGGTAACCAGTATGGTTGCTATGGAGGGGTCAGTGACATTATATAATGTTCCCTGTGTTACCACAAGTCATTTAGACCAACTCCCGTGTCTCCCTCATTTTCTAAGCTGAGATAGAGATGTGTCAATTTGGTTGCTATGGTAAATTATTTGGTTGCTATGGAGGGGTAAGTGACATTATATAATGTTCCCTGTGTGACTACAAGTCATTTAGACCAACTCCCGTGTCTCTCTCCTTTTCCTAAGCTGAGATAGAGATGTGTCAATTTGGTTGCTATGGTAACCAGTATGGTTGCTATGGAGGGGTCATTGACATTATATGATGTTCCCTTTCTGACTACAAGTCATTTAAACCAACTCCCATGTCTCTCTCATTTTCCTAAGCTGAGATAGACATGTGTCAATTGGGTTGCTATGGTAACCAGCATGGTTGCTATGGAGGGGTCATTGACATTATATAAGGTTCCCTGTTTGACTACAAGTCAATTAGACCAACTCCTGTGTCTCTAGCATTTTCCTAGGCTGAGATAAAGATTATCCGGTTTGGTTGCTATGGTAAATAATCTGGTTGCTATGGATGAGTTGGTGACATCATGTTGTAATCTACATTCAGCTTAGATCAATATAAAACAACTCCCATGTTTCTACGATGTTCCACTTAGAAGATATTTGACATTCCAAAATAATGTTGAAAAGTGGGCGTGGCTTGATGAATTTATGTTAAATCATAAGCAATGATTGGCTGGATTAGTTATATGCATCCTTAATGTTGCTATGAATCTCCATTGTGAACCAATTACAAAAGCTCTTTTACAATTAGCTCATATGGGAATCATTTGCCCAATTGAAATGAATGGCAGCAATGCATCTCTATGGTTGTTAAAACTGGGCGTGGCTTGATGAATTTATGTTAAATCATAAGCAATGATTGGCTGGATTAGTTATATGTATACTTAATGTTGCTTTGAATCTCCATTGTGAACCAATTACAAAAGCACTTTTACAATAGGATCTATGGGAATCAATTGCCCCATTGAAATGAATGGCAGCAATGCATCTCTATGGCCATTGTGAGTCTATGAGAAGGCTAAGCCAATCAAATTTCGTTATTCAAATTAGTTGATTAACAGCTGCCTCCAACTGCCACTTTTCGAATGGAGGAGACATTTCTCAGATGTTGACCATGCCTCAAACAAATAAACATTACAGAAGAACCGTAAGACATATCGTGATGATTCTTTCTTTGTGAGAAGCAGAAGGCCTCAATGAAGATTATGGTATAAATTTTTTTAAGATATGTGGAAAATTCTATTAGTTATGGCGAGTTAGAAAAAGCCTTAATTTAAAACCTTCAAGAAACATTTTCTGGGTGAAATGCATTGATCTTAATGGAGCAATTTGCTTCCCTCGTTAAGGTTTAGCCCTCCTAGTTTAAAAACCGTGGGTCATATGAAAAAAACAACTGCATCTTTGGAAAGAGGACAAATTTCTCTACTACTTTAATATAAATTTTGTGCATAAATGTTAAAGTTTAGTTTAGGAGAGAGGAATTGATGAAAAAGTTTGAGATGTGAAAATTAGAGTGGAAGCTAGAGTGGAGCAGAATTAGGTCAAAATCCAAATTCTTCATTAAACTTAAACTGTGATTTATAAAAATCTGTAAAAGATATGTAAAAGCTGAAAACATCTTTTAAAAGCTGAAATTGTGTTGAATTGTTTAAAATTTGAATGACTGCTCTAGCTGAAAGTATGCTGAAGTTATGAAGGTTGAAAAAAAGCTGAAGATTGAAAGAGATTTGAAGTGTTTCCCATTCATTTCAATGGGAAAATAATTTTTAAATAAAGTTAAATTTATTAAAAAGTATAAAAGTTTGAAAAGTGACACGTAATAGCAACATAGTCCAAAAGAAGCTGAACATTTTGACGTTTGAATGGTGTATCTAGCTAAAAGTATGCGGGAGGAGTTAGCGACAGAAATTTGGGAGAATAATAATAACTAGAAAGTGCATTTCCTAGCGGAAAATGCGTGTGAATGCAGAGAGCTGAAAAGGGAATGCTCAAATTGCTGAATTCCTTGGCTGAAGAGTGAAACATTAGAAAGTTTCAAAAGCTGAAGCTGAAACATTGTAAATTTGAAATATGTAAAGTTGAAAGTGGATGCTGAAGGGTGAAAAATTAGAAAGTAGAAAGTGTTAAAAATTAAAAGTAGGAGCTGAAAGGTAAAACATTAGAAAGTTAAAGTGTCAAAAGTTGAAAGTTCAAGCTAAAAGGTGAAACATTATAAAGTTAAAAATGTCAAAAGTTAAAAGCTAAAGCTGAAACATTGTAAAGTTGAAATATGTAAAGTTGAAAGTGGAAGCTGAATGTTAAAATACTAGAAAGTTGAAAGTGTCAAAAGTTAAAAGTGGAAGCTGAAAGGTGAAACATTGTAAAGTTGAAAATATCAAAAGTTGAAAGTGGAGGCTGAAAGGTGAAACATTCTAAAGTTGAAAACGTATAAAGTTGAAAGGTGAAGCATTGTAAAGGTGAAAGTGTTAAAAATAGAAAGTGGAAGCTAAAAGGCGAGACATTATAAAGTTAAAAATGTCAAAAGTTAAAAGCTAAAGCTGAAACATTGTAAAGATGAAAGTGGAAGCTGAATGTTAAAATATTAGAAAGTTGAAAGTGTTAAAAGTTGAAAGTGTCAAAAGTTGAAAGTGTCAAAAGTTGAAAGTGGAAGCTGAAAGGTATAATATTAGTAAGTTGAAATTCTGTCTAGCATTTTCCTAACCTAAGATAAAGATATGGCAATTGCGTTGCTGTGGTAAAAAGTCTGGTCGCTCTGGACAGGTCATTTACATAATAGATTGTTCACAGTGTCACTATGAGTGAAACAAAACAACCCCCATGTCTCTAGCATTTTCCAAAGCTGATATAGGGATATGCCTATTTGTTTGCTATGGTAACCAGTATGGTTGCTATGGAGGGGTCAGTGACATTATATAATGTTCCCTGTGTGACTACAAGTCATTTAGACCCACTCTCTCATTTTCCTAAGCTGAGATAGAGATGTGTCAATTGGGTTACTATGGTAACCAGTACGGTTGCTATGGAGGGGTCAGTGACATATAATGTTCCCTAAGTGACTACAAGTCATGTAGACCAACTCCCGTGTCTCCCTCCTTTTCCTAAGCTAAGATAGAGATGTGTCAATTTGGTTGCTATGGTAACCAGTATGGTTGCTATGGAGGGGTCAGTGACATTATATAGTGTTCCCTGTGTTACTACAAGTCATTTAGACCAACTCCCGTGTCTCTAGCTTTTTCCTAAGCTGAGATAGAGATGTGTCAATTTGGTTGCTATGGTAACCAGTATGGTTGCTCTGGAGGGGTAGGTGACATTATATAATGTTCCCTGTGTGACAACAAGTCATTTAGACCACCTCCTATGTCTCTCTCATTTTCCAAAGCAGAAATAGAGATGTCTCAATTTGGTTGCTATGGTAACCAATATGGTTGCTATGGAGGGGTCAGTGACATTATATAATGTTCCCTGTGTGACTACAAGTCATTTAGATAAACTCCCGTATCTCTCTTATTTTCCTAAGCTTAGATAGAGATGTGTCAATTTGGTTGCTATGGTAACCAGTATGGTTGCTATGGAGGGGTCAGTGACACTATATAGTGTTCCCTGTGTTACTACAAGTCATTTGGACCAACTCCCGTGTCTCTCGCATTTTCCTAAGCTGAGATAGAGATGTGCCAATTTGGTTGCTATGGTAACCAGTATGGTTGCTATGGAGGGGTCAGTGACATTATATAGTGTTCCCTGTGTGACTACAAGTCATTTAGACCAACTCCCGTGTCTCTAGCATTTTCCTAAGCTGAGATAGAGATGTGTCAATTTGGTTGCTATGGTAACAGTGTGGTTGCTATGGAGGGGTCAGTGAAATTATATAATGTTCCCTGTGTGACTACAAGTCATTTAGACCAACTCCTGTGTCTCTATCGTTTTCCAAATCTGAGATAGAAATGTGTCAACTGGGTTGCTATGGTAACCAGTATGGTTGCTATGGAGGGTCAGGTACCTCAATGAATGTTCCCGGGGTCGCTATTAGTGAAACAAACTCACCCCCATGTCTCTAGCATTTTCCTAAGCTGAGATAGAGATGTGTCAATCAGGTTGCTATGGTAACCATTATGGTAGCTATGGAGGGTTCATTGACATTATATAATGTTCCCTGTGCGACTATAAGTCAATTAGACCAACTCCTGTGTCTCTAGCATTTTCCTGGGCTGAGATAGAGATGTGTCAATTTGGTTGCTATGGAAATTTATCTGGTTGCTATGGATGAGTTGGTGACATGTTGTAATCTACATTCAACTTAGATCAATATAAAACAACTCCCATGGTTCTACGATGTTCCACTTAGAAGATATTTGACATTCAAAAATAATGTTGAAGAGTGGGCGTGGCTTGATGAATTTATGTTAAATCATAAGCAATGATTGGCTGGATTAGTTATATGCATCCTTAATGTTGCTATGACTCCATTGTGAACCAATTACAAAAGCTATTTTATAAAAGGATCATATGGGAATCAATTGCCCCATTGAAATGAATGGCAGCAATGCATCTCTATGGCCATTCTAAGTCTATGAGAAGGCTAAGCCAATCAAATTTCGTTATTCAAATTAGTTGATTAACAGCTGGCTCCAACTGCCACTTTTCGAATCGAGGAGACATTTCTCAGATGTTGACCATGCCTCAAACAAATAAACATTACAGAAGAACCGTGAGACATATCGAGATGATTCTTTCTTTGTGAGAAGCAGAAGGCCTCAATGAAGATTATGGTGTAAATTTTTTTAAGATATGTGGAAAATTCTATTAGTTATGGCGAGTTAGAAAAAGCCTTAATTTAAAACCTTCAAGCATTTTTTTCTGGGTGAAATGCATTGATCTTAATGGAGCAATTTTCTTCCCTCGTTAAGGTTTAGCCCTCCTAGTTCAAAAACCGTAGGTCATATGAAAGAAACAACTGCATCTTTGGAAAGAGGACAAATTTCTCTACTACTTTAATATAAATTTTGTGCATAAAGGGTAAGTTTAGTTTAGGAGAGAGGAATTGATGAAGAAGTTTGAGATGTGAAAAATTAGAGTGGAAGCTAGAGTGGAGCAGAATTAGGTCAAAATCCAAATTCTTCATTAAACTTAAACTGTGATTTATAAAAATCTGTAAAAGATATGAAAAAGCTGAAAACATATTTAAAAAGCTGAAAATGTGTGGAATTGTTAAAAATTTGAATGATTGCTCTAGCTGAAAGTATGCTGAAGTTATGAAGGTTGAAAAAAAGCTGAAGATTAAAAGAGATTTGAAGTGTTTCCCATTCATTTCAATGGGAAAAATATTTTAAATAAAGTTGAATTTTATAAAAAGTATAAAAGTTTGAAAAGTGAAACGTAATAGCATACATGTCCTGAATAAGCTGAACATTTTGACGTTTGAATGGTGTTTCTAGGCCAAAGTATGCGGGAGTAGTTAGCCGTCGAAAAGTGGGAGAACAATAAAAATAATAATAATAAATACGTAGGATAACAATAGTGTGAATGCCTCTGCATTCACACTAATAACTAGAAAGTGCATTTCCTAGCGGAAAATGCGTGTGAATGCAGAGAGCTGAAAGAGAATGCTTAAAATTGCTGAATTCCTTGGCTGAACGGTGAAACATTAGAAAGTTAAAAGTGTCAAAAGTTGAAAGCTGAAGCTGAAACGTTGTAAAGTTGAAATATAAAAAGTTGAAAGTGGAAGCTGAAGGTTGAAACATTAGAAAGTTGAAAGTGTTGAAAATAAAAAGTGTGAGCTGAAAGGTAAAACATTAGAAAGTTAAAGTGTCAAAAGTTGAAAGTTGAAGCTAAAAGGTGAAACATTATAAAGTTGAAAATGTCAAAAGTTGAAAGCTGAAGCTGAAACATTGTAAAGTTGAAATATGTAAAGTTGAAAGTGGAAGCTGAAGGGTAAAATATTAGACAGCTGAAAAGTGTCAAAAGTTGAAAGTGTCATAAGTTGAAAGTGGAAGCTGAAATGTGAAACATTAGAAAGTAAAAAGTGTCAAATTAATAGTGGAAGCTGAAAGGTAAAACATTAGAAAGTTAAAATTGTCAAATTTGAAAGTGGAAGCTGAAACGTGAAACTTAAAAACAAATGTGACACATTGTAAAGTTGAAAATGTCAATCAATTCGGTTGCTATGGTAATAAGTAGGGTTGCTATGGAGGGGTCACAGACATAATATATTGTTATCTGTGTGACTACGAGATATTAAACCTACCCTCATGTCTCTTGCACTTCGCTAAGCTGAGTTAGAGATATGTCAATTAGGTTGCTATGGTAACACGTCTGGTTGCTATGGAGGGGTCAGTAACATCATATAATGTTCCTTGAGTGACTACAGGTAAATTACAACAACCCCTGTGTCTCTAGCATTTTCCTAAGCTGAGAAAAAGATGTGCCAACTGGGTTGCTATAGTAACCAGTATTGTTGCTATGGAGGGGTCATTGACATCATATAATGTTTCATGTGTCACTATGAGTGAAACAAACCAAACCCTGTGTCCCTAGCATTTTTCTAAGCTGAGATAGAGATATGTCAATTTGGTTGCTATGGTAACCATTTTGTTGCTATGGAGGGTTTAGTTACCTCAGTGATTGTTACCGGGGTCACAATTATTGAAACAAACTCACCCCCATGTCTCTAACACTTTCCTAAGCTGAGGGAGAGATGTGTCAATTTGGTTGTAATGGTAACCAGTATGGTTGCTATGAAGGGGTCAGGGACATAATATAATGTTCCTGTGTGATTACAAGTCAATTAAAGCAACTCCTGTGTCTCTAGCATTTTTCTAAGCTGAGATAGAAATGTGTCAATTGGGTTGCTATGGAAACCAGTATGGCTGCTATGGAGGGGTCTGCTACCTCAATTAATGTTTCCGGGGTCGCCATTAGTGAAACAAACTCACCCCCATGTCTCTAGAATTTTCCTAAGCTGAGATAGAGATGTGTCAATTGGGTTGCTATGGTAACCAGTATGGTTGCTATGAAGGGGTCAGTGACAATATGTAATGTTCCCTGTTTGACTACAAGTCATTTAGACCAACTCCCATGTCTCTCTCATTTTCCTAGGATGAGATAGAGATGTGTCAATTTGGTTGCTATGGTAACCAGTATGGTTGCTATGAAGGGGTCAGTGACATTATATAATGTTCCCTTTGTGACTACAAGTCAATTAGACCAACTCCTGTGTCTCTAGCATTTTCCTAGGCTGAGATAGAGATTTGCCATATTGGTTGCTATGGTAAATTATTTGGTTGCTATGGAGGGGTAAGTGACATTATATAATGTTCCCTTTCTGACTACAAGTCATTTAAACCAACTCCCATGTCTCTCTCATTTTCCTAAGCTGAGATAGAGATGTGTCAATTTGGTTGCTATGGTAACCAGTATGGTTGCTATGGAGGGGTCCGTGACATTATATTATGTTCCCTGTGTTACCACAAGTCATTTAGACCAACTCCCGTGTATCTAGCATTTTCCTAGGCTGAGATAAAGATTATCCGGTTTGGTTGCTATGTTAAATAATCTGGTTGCTATGGATGAGTTAGTGACATCATGTTGTAATCTACATTCAACCTAGATCAATATAAAACAACTCCCATGTTTCTGCGATGTTCCACTTAGAAGATATTTGACATTCAAAAATTATGTTGAAAAGTGGGCGTGGCTTGATGAATTAATGTTAAATTATAAGCAATGATTGGCTAGAATAGTTATATGCATCCTTAATGTTGCTATGAATCTCCATTGTGAACCAATTACAAAAGCTCTTTTACAATTGGATCATATGGGAATCATTTGCCCCATTGAAATGAATGGCAGCAATGCATCTCTATGGTTGTTAAAACTGGGCGTGGCTTGATGAATTTATGTTAAATCATAAGCAATGATTGGCTGGATTAGTTATATGTATCCTTAATGTTTCT
The DNA here is from genome assembly GCA_007224835.1 of Danionella cerebrum. Taxonomy (NCBI): domain Eukaryota; kingdom Metazoa; phylum Chordata; class Actinopteri; order Cypriniformes; family Danionidae; genus Danionella; species Danionella cerebrum. Next base: position 7,809 of record SRMA01025013.1, on the reverse strand, counting down.
TTGAATCTCCATTGTGAACCAATTACAAAAGCTCTTTTACAATTGGATCATATGGGAATCAATTACCCCATTGAAATGAATGGCAGCAATGCATCTCTATGGCCCATTGTGAGTCTATGAGAAGGCTAAGCCAATCAAATTTCGTTATTCAAATTAGTTGATTAACAGCTGCCTCCAACTGCCACTTTTTTAATTGAGGAGACATTTCTCAGATTTTGACCATGCCTCAAACA